>JANSTR010150441.1:0-10921 GCA_025434805.1 Antipathozoanthus remengesaui | reverse complement strand
CTTTAACATAGCACCGTTGCTCGAAATTCGAGCTCAAGACTGCCAGATTGAAAATTGATTGGACGCCATCTTGGATCTGTTGGAGTTGAGTGGGCCCGCAGTGACTCATGGGATGCGGAATTAAAATATTTTCACGTCCTTCTACAAATAACGTCAACAGATCACCTGGCTTTTATATAAGTGTCAGGATAAAAATAGCTGTTTATACTGCTAATGGGAACACTAAAATACAGTAAAATACACTAAGATAAAGTACACTGACGACTATAAACGTTTATTAAAATAATCTTTAATTATTGTACAGTCAAAAGGTAATATTACGACTTGCATAAAATGCAGCCATAGCTTGCAAATATATATTGCTTTCTAAATCGCACAACTCTATTTTACTAACAATGTTGTTAAAGGCGTTCAGTGTTAGCATTTTCAATTTTGGAAAACAGCAAGGGGACTGGTACGTTTAATATCGTAAAGAATATTTTCCCTAGGTTATTGTTTGAAATCGTGGTAGATGAGTTTATTTAGTTCTCAGACGGTGTAAGAAGAGTCTTTGCCGGGAAACAAGTTACTGATATTATTCGGATATACTTCATTTTTCTCTTCGGATTTGCTTCATGTTCCCCGAAGGCTTTCCTTTTAATTGTCTTTTGGTTTTTTTTCTATTTTCATGATAATGTACCCTTCAGACTTATTCATATGTTATGCTTGAAAATTTCATTGGGCTGCACTTCAGGTAGAAACATAAAAAAGTAACAGATCTTAAAAGTATCTTTAGCTTTCTGTACTGAAGTATCTTTATCTTACGTAACTATATAAAGGATACTACATGGCCGCCAGAAGATACGATTTTTATCTTCGAGTGCTTGATATTGTCAACACGAGAAGATAAAAATCGTATCTTCAAGCGGTCATGAAATGTTTTGTTTATTTTATAAATATCGGTGAAATACCACTGAGATATAAAGGCAAATTTTCACAGTTTTATTTCGGCTCAAAACAAGTAACAACATCATATAAACAGTCTCGAACAATCTAACACTGCTGAAAAAAATATAAGATTATATAAAAATGTTTACAACCATTCAAGTATATAAAACCTGAATGAGTTCAGTTGAAAAATCGGCAAAATAAATATATCATTTTTTCACATGTGAAAAATAAAGAATTTCTTTTTACGAACAAGAAAAATCCTGGTATTTCACCAATAGTTTATATATTAATGTGAAATACTATATGGTAGACAGTCGTATATAAGAACCTATAGTGAATTAATAACCTACACAGGATGAAACTTTGGAAATTGGACCCAATTCAGTATAAGAACCTATTCAGCCTGCAATTTGAAACAAGTTCTTATTTGTGAGGTCAAGTACCTCAAAGTTACCTAAAAAAGCAGTCAAAATGTATTTTACTTCAACTACAACTGCAATGCAATGTTATGTTCAGACCTGATTAGGGTCAAGAAACTATATTTGGCACCAGGCATTGCAGGACACGTAGAACTTCAACATTGTAAACAAACTGCAGAAAATGAATGAAGAGTATTCTGAGCAACGGTACACTTCTAAACTTTGAATAAAACAAAAATCTAATTAAGAACCTAAGCACTGGTTGACTTGTAAAAATGTAGGTTCTTACAAGAGGGTGTTTACTGTATTTCTCATACTCATGAATTATTCATGTAATTTCAGACCAATCAGGGAGCCAGATTTGGTCAGGTGGATGAGTCTTGAAACGTTTGAGTGTCTGAACCAATTTCAAACTCCTGGGGCGGATCTGGGGGGGGGGGGGTTCACGGGGTTCGGTCGAACCCCCTAAAGTGAAGGGAAAACAAGATAACGTAGGCCAGAATACTCCTTGTTTAAAATGTTTTGCTTCACCTTGTGCTTTTCCGAACCCCCTCTTACTAAATCCTGGATCCGCCCCAGAACTCTGGGGATATAAGTTGTTTTCAATCAGCATATCCATAACAATCCCGTAAGAGTAGTCTATTCAGTGCCATTGTGTGATGAACAATGCAATCAACATGTCTATTTTGATCGATTGAGAAGTTATTTAAAAAACTTGTACTTAGTGTTTGAATGGGGATTCCACACACCTCAAAACAATAAAGTAAAAGCTTCGCGGCCTCGTGCATTCATTCATAGTTTCTCGGTGTTTGGAACACTCGCGCGACAGCAATGTTCACCGGCTGGTCAATAATTTTCGAGATGTTGACCAGCCGGGTAACATTTGATTGAACTATACTCTACGTGACCTCGATTTAGCCAATGAGAGCGCGCATTCAAGTCGAAAACGCTATATAACAATTGCAACTATTTCAGTTTCTTTACTTAGCTGCTTTGAAAGAATTTTATATCCTATATTATAATTTATACGTGCACTAGCTACAAATGCAATCATGAAATCTGTGGATCTTTCGACCTCTTCTAGCTGGTTGACCTCTTCTAGCTAGCTGACCTCTTCTAGCTAGTTGACCTCTTCTTTGGTTTCAGTCTAGACTGCAAAAGTAAGCTATAAAACCAATTAAGAAATATATTTTCCCCAATGGATAATGAAACCAGAGAAAAACGAGGCAAGAAACAATTTATGTTAGAGCTAAAGCAAAACTGTACTTTTCACAGAAATTTCTATACCTGTTCATCAATTCATTTCTTAATATTAACGAATTAAGTCAAAGTGCAGCCGTTTCGTTTTCCATGGTCATTGGCCTGGCTTCAGTAACATAGACATACCACATATTTATTTGTTTCGTTCTTAACGAATTGTGCTTTCGGTGACAAAGTTATTGTTTCAATGCATTTGAGATTAGCATGCTATGAAACCGTCCCTTGGCTAGCGTCCAGCGAAATTTAGTGTAGTTTATTCTTTACAAAGCTTCACAATAAAGAAGCTGTTCAAGGTCTGCATATGTCACTATAATAACTACATGTTTGTCAATTCACTGTATATTTTCAAGCCATACAAATTATTTTAATTTCCGACTCAAATACTATATTATCAATTATCTTTTGCAGATAAATGCTGCTGCACTCCTGGCTCACTACCACCAAACACATGCAGCGTAGAGCGGAACATAATTAAGTTAACGTATGATTAATTACGCTTAAATCTTGACACAGTGTCTTAATTGTTATCATTGCATAAGTGACTCTGTTTTCACACACAATATTATATTGTTTGTATATTTGTTTATGACAAAAGAATATTTCACAATTAACAGAACAGTATGTATTTTCAATGTGGACAGTGGCGAGGAAGTCTTAAAGTGAAACTATTGCGTATTAGGATTTTGATACAAGTCTTGGCTTTCGCTCTAATTTACAATAATATTTAGCTGTTTATAGCCATTACTTTTTTCCCCTTATCTTTTTATATCAGTTAACGTTTGTTAAAGTAAGTGTGCATACATTTTAGGTTTTCCTACTGATATTCACTTACTGGGTCATTACATATAACACCATGTAATATGAACATGTATCTTACAAATATATCTCAATACTTCTAGTAACCATCTGTAATGGTAAATTATTATTTATAATAATAAATATTGATTGATTGATTGAGTTAACTTCTCGCTCTTTGAATCTTTCAGATCTCGTTCGCGTCCACATCACCAGAGCTGTCAAACAAGAAGTACTATCCTTATTTCTACCGCACAATTCCGGCTGATTCCTCGTTCAACCGACCACGAATAGCTCTGCTTAGAACGTTCAACTGGTCCCACGTGGCCACTATACACCAAGAAGAGGACATTCACAGGGCGGTAAGCCTTGAGGAGAGTGGAGGGGTGGCCATTTTAACTTGAATTTGTTATAGTAAAATACAAATTAACAATAGAACTTGCTTTTTACTTTTGCTGCCAGTTTTGATACCAAATATGGTGTGGAGTCACATACCGTAAGTAGCCACGGATCAAAACGCGCTGATTTTGTTGGGATAATATAAAGCTAAATATGGGAACAAATACTTCACTCTTTTTGCCAACATCTTGAATCAGTTGTCAGCCGTCCTGGATTCTACGTAGATCATTCATTCATTCTCCGCATAAGGGAGGAGGGGGGGGAGGGTGGTACTACCATATTTTTTGGACAAGGATGCTTATCGGAAAATTGTATTCGGACTCGAGGAGGGGTAGCAAATTGGGCGTGGTCCAACCTCATTCTAACCCTCAAGAGATGCCATTTACAAATTCAATTCTTGCAGCAAAGCTGTTTGCAGTGTTTATAAAGCGTTTAAATGCAAAACGAAGGGCATCTGCAAGACCGCATGCTCATGCTACAATTTTAAACCCCTAAAAGATACGGCAAGCATCCCGTTCGGGCAATATAGAACCCCCTGCCCGGGGATGCATTCAGTCAGTCAGTCAGTTAGTCAGTCCTTTTGGAGCAAAGAAATTTCGGTTCATTTGCATGTTTGCCGTTTTGTCCAACAGGCCATATCTGATCTTCAACTCTTGTTTCACGCATTTGGAATTGACGAAATTGCATCGGAAGGTTTTAGAGAAGACGCAACGACGCAAATGGCTAATATTAAGGTAGGGCTCAGTGTGGTGAAGAATTGGGAAGGAGATATGGGGGGGGGGGGGGGCACACAAGTAGCTGAAAGCCACAACCACATGATTTTTGACAGAAAATAAAACATGCTAGGAGCAAATTATAGCTATAGTTGAAAAAGTGATAAGTAGCAGTGAGAGTAAGTTAAACTGTTATAAGGGGAGAAATAGTTAGTTAACTTCAAGATGGATAGAGTTGTAAGGTTTCCCGTCGCTTTTGTAAGGCTATTCGAAAAGGCAACACCACTGTAGCTGAAGTGACGTTTCAAGTCGTCAGTGCGTAACATAGCTAGATACAATTTATCTTCGTGATTCCTAATATTATAGCCAGTGCTACTTGAGGAGAGTAGATTTTCTATGTACACCTGAAGTGCTTTATACACTGCCACCTTTCACCACACTGCAATCATGGAAAACAGTTAGCAATTTTTGTTTTATTTTTTAATACTTTTAGAGAACAATGAAATGTACTGATGATTGTATAGTGTGTACAAATATATTTATAGCAGTAGTACTCTATTATGTTCAACTCTACACTCTACCCTACTCCATTTCATTCCATCCGACTCTACTCTACTCCACTCTACTCTACTCTACTCTACTCTACTCTACTCTACTCTACTCTACTCTGCTCTGCTCTGCTCTGCTCTGTTCTGCTCTGCTCTGCTCTGCTCTGCTCTGCTCTGCTCTGCTCTGCTCTGCTCTGCTCTGCTCTGCTCTGCTCTGCTCTATTCTATTCTATTCTACCTTGCCGCTTTTAACCGTTTTTCGTTTTAGAAAAAAGACGCACGGATTATCATTGGAAACTTCTTTGGTAAAGGAGCACGCAAAGTGTTTTGTCAGGTATGCGATTGGTGACAGGCTGTCGTACTGTCCGGGTGGGGTTGGCATGTCGGAAAGACAAGTGCGAGTGCGTGCGAGCTAGCAAGACATGAACACTGGTCACATTTCCAAGATGAAGTATGGAAATCTAATTTTGTAGCAAGCCTATGTCATTTTATATCATGGTATTATGTTTTTCGTGCAAATTCATTCATTCAAGTGTGTAGAATGTATATTATAAGTCAAACTTTGCTTCAATAAATTGAAGAAAGTTAGCAAATGTCCGGTACCACTTCCCATGTGACTCGTGTAATGGTGATTATGTGAAAAGAACGAAACGGTCACTCAAGGCTAGGTTCAGTAAGCATCGAACGCCCAGGACGATGACATCCGAGGTCTCAAAACACATACACTAGGACTGTAAAGGGTGTAGCGTCAGTCTTGAGAAAGCTGAAATTCTGGCAGTCGAGCTAAGATGGTTCGAGAGAAGAGTGAAACAAGCAAGTTTTTGTTTGTACACTCCACTCGCCGCCGTTACCAGAGGGGGTATAATCTACCACAAGTGTGGACAACCACGATTGTGCGGCACCTAAGCCGTCCCAATCCTCAGTAGCTGATATTATATTGGACACTGCGTGAACAAAGCTACAGTTGCGGTTGAGAATATTACTTTCCTTTAGGGACTGGCTCTTTCAAATGCACCAATAGCTTCCGCAGGGTGTTGATAACTTATAATATACATACATGTTATATTATATTATGATATATTATGTCATGCTATACTGGTTACGTCATGCTATGCTAACAAATGTTTCATCCTGTGGCAGGCATACAAACTGAAGATGTACGGGCCTCGGTACGTGTGGATTGTGTTGGGTTATATGGAGGAAGAGTGGTGGAACTACGCAGACGCCACTGTCGATTGTACACCCAGCCAGATGCTGGAGGCAGCCAACGGTTACCTAGCAACCAACAACCTATGGCATGCTCCTATGAACTATACAGTGGTGTCTGGAAAGGTAAGTATCAGTACTGCGTTTGGTGTTAATGAATCACACCACAGTCGAAGGAAAAATGTGAGCATCAAAAATTGATAGGGCTAATCGCGGCAATGTGCTGGCTTGAGATGTGAGACGGATTTCTTCAATAAAGATAGAGATCTCTCAAGAATATTGCAAGCAAAAGATAGCTTGAATCATATTTAGTCTTGCGTTTGCATAGTTACGATACAACAACAGTAATTGTTTCCTACCTTTCGCTTTCTTTGGGTGGAGGGAGGAGCGTAAGAGGATCAGCTAAACCTCGCAAGAAAACGCGATACTGCATTATCACGTCGAACAGGAACCCACATGTTAAAAGTAATTATAAATTCAGCAAAAGGGAATTAAAAATAACGCAAAACCCTTCCTTTCGAAAATGGCATAAAGTAGTTGAGTCCAATTGAACTACACTTTTGAGGTATTTTTTATTCCTTCGTGTCTCTGACTTGCAATTACTAATATAGGTTAAGGATGGTTTCCATTTGTCAAAGATGGCGGCCTCAGAACACAACAACTATCGCAACTGACTCTGACCTGACAGCAAAGCTAGACTTTTGTCTCGACCATCAGAGCGCAAAAGTAAAAAAATGTACGCATTTGCCTTGAACCTTCCCACGAGCGTAGCAAAAACGTCTCATTGGACCGGGTAGATCTGACAATTACAGGGAAAGCGTTCTACCACCATTGACATTAACTTAATTTGTCCAGGCTCTCAAGCAATGTTTATTGATCTTTCAGAAAATTTATGAATTCTACGAAGAGTACAACCGAAGAGTACCAGCAGCAGCCCGCGATCAGCACAGCGGTTACACATATGATGCGGTCTGGACAATGGCTTTTGCATTGAATAAGACAATATCCCGACTTCCAGCGCATGTACAACTTGATAAAGCCCCATATGGACATAAAATGACGATAGATCAGATTTTAAAAGCGTTGAACGAGACAAGATTTTTCGGAATAACTGTGAGTTTACTTTTGTTTTCCCTTTTTGGTATTCGAATGGAGCGCGAGTAATAATGTGTCTTAATTTATCACTTACAGTGAACAGATCCTGTCAGTAAAACGACACGGTCAACCACTACTATGAGTGTCTATCGGAAACCAAAAAAGCCCTCCCTCTTTTTCTATTAGGGAACAGCTGAATACCCTTTGTAAACTGAAATATAGTGACGGCATCTTAATAATGTCCCATCGGCGGATTTAGAAACTTCTGGATTTGTACTGATGTTTTTAAAAATCCCTTCTCTTCTATCTCTACCCTGAGGTTTATAAAAAGCTTATTGTTTTACTTACTTGTTTACTTGATTAGTGCCTGACTTCATACAGGGCGGGAGACTGGCTTGACCGTAAATGCACGCATGCGCTTGTAAGTCAAGTCAAGATGAGTGAGAAGTGGAACTAGCTGACATTTGATGACCGTGCCAGTCTCCCGCTCGGTATGAAATCAGGCATTTGAGATCAGACCGACAACAGAGACTGGCACTAACGGACATTTGCGGACTGTGCCAGTCTCCTGCTCGGTAAGAAATCAGGCAATGCGAGGTATATTTATTGTTCTTGATGTAGGGGCCGGTTAGCTTCACAGAGAAAGGAGATAGAGTTGGAGACACTGAATTTCTTCAATTGCTTGGTTAGTATATACTTAGTACAGTCTTCATATCCACAGCATCTCCAATTTTTATTCTTTCTTGTATTAGACATGAATAATTCAACAGAACAAAGTATATTTCTATGCGCGTCGACCCCAACTGTTTGATTCTCTTTATAGTGGATAATTTACTTAAACAGAGTATAATTATAGCCATATTGCTATACAGGTCACCCTCGATGTTTTTTACTTCTCTTTTTTGGATATTTCAGTACAATATTTGATACAGTAATATTTCTGTGTTGGGTCACCCTCACTCACTTCGATGTTTAACCGATATGTTCAATAAAATTTATAGAACAGCGATTTGATGTACCACCAGTAATATTTCTGTACTTCACCCAAAGTGCTTTTAGTTTTCTAACTTAAAAAGCTTACGGAAGTAATCTGTTTATTACAGTGATCAAGAGAAAGAAACCTTATGAGTGAATTTATTCAGCTTATAATATATTCAGCAGTTCTATCCGTATGTTGGTTCTGCAGATGGGCAGAAGCGAATGGTTGGGGTGTATGAGAGTAACAAAGATGCTATTAACTGGACTGGATATCCGCACAAGATTGTCTGGGCAGGTGAGCAATGCTTGGGAATATGGACTGTTCGACATTTGAGGTTTTCTTCGAACATAACCTTCCATTCTCCAAAGAGAATAAGGCTGCTGAAATTCTGTACTAATGCATTTTCATCTTTTCTTCCTCGTCCTGTTCTTTATCTTTGTCTTCGCCATCGCCCTTTATTTTGTCCATGTCCTAGCAGGTCGTCGTCCTCGTCATCATTGTCCTTGCCTTGTTCATGTCATCCTCATCTTAGTCCTCATCCTCATCCCTATCCCTATCGTCGTCCTCATCCTGATCCCTATCCCTATCCTCGTCCTCATCCTGATCCCTGTCCTTGTCCTCATCCCTATCCTCGTCCTCATCCTCATCCTTATCCCTATCCTCGTCCTCATCCCCATCCTGATCCCTATCCTCGTCCTCATCCTTATCCCTATCCTCGTCCTCATCCCTATCTTCGTCCTCATCCCCATCCTGATCCCTATCCTCGTCCTCATCCTCTTCCTCATCCCATCCTGATCCCTATCCTCGTCCTCATCCTCTTCCTCATCCCATCCTGATCCCTATCTTCGTCCTCATCCTCATCCTTATCCCTATCCATATCTTCGTCCTCATCCCTATCTTCGTCCTCATCCTGATCCCTATCCTCGTCCTGATCCCTATCCTCGTCCTCATCCCATCCTTATCCCTATCCCTATCTTCGTCCTCATCCCCATCCTGATCCCTATCCTCGTCCTCATCCTCTTCCTCATCCTTATCCTGGTCCCCGTTTTCATTCTCATCCCTGTTTTTGCCCTTATTTGACTTATTACATATATTACTTGGTTGTCCGCTTATTACATCACACAGGCGGAGCCCCGCCTGCTGACCGCGTCAAGCGCGTCTACCGACTGATCTCCATTTCCGTGGGACTCTTTATATTTATGAGCGTTCTCTCCGCCATTGGAATCATCTGCTCCGTTTTCTTCCTCTGGTTCAATACCACCTACAGAAAGATCAGGTAAAGTCATGTAAAATTGTGGTCTGTAATTGATGGTATGAAAGCATCCGTAATTGCACATTCTAGTGATTCCACAATAGATCTTTAATACATGGGAAGTGTTGTAAGGAAGTATGCCCATCGATGCCTTAAGCCAAATGTAAATGTTGTGCAGCAAGATTGAAGCTTAGACGTTGCTGATTCTGCGAGTTTTGTTAGTTTAAGCCAGCCTTCCACTTTTCCTTTGGCTTGCTCTTCAAGGTACAGCCCCAGGGAGGGGAGGGTACTGCCCTTTAGGGTATGGTTTTCGAGCCGATAAGGCCTGAAATAGTGTATATATTTTCGCTGTTTAGTCTGGAAAGGGTATCGCTTTATGGAGTCAGTTCTCTCTTTTACAGGGTACCAAATGTGCTATTTTGTCTGAAAGAAGGTATAGAAAATTGCCGTTTTTGGTCTGAAATAGAGTCAGGTTTTGGGCGAGTACCCTCCCCCTGGGGGGGGGGGGGTACGGCCTTCATGCTCCGCTTGGGTGCTTGTCACCCTGTATGATAACAACAATTAATGTAATATATTGCAATGATTATCTCGAAATCTTTTTCTTACTCTAGTTGTATTTCACAGGTTCATCAAGATGTCCAGCCCAAAGCTTAACAATGTCATTATTCTTGGCTGCATCCTCAACTACACTTCCGTATTTCTCTTTGGAATGGATGGAAATACTGTATCCGAGAGCTTTGAGATTGTCTGCTTGGTATGAACACGATGAATTATTGTGGAATATGTTTCTTGGCGGCAAACTTAGCCTATACGTAGCTAGCGGTCTTGTTTTAGGGGCAGAAATGAGTCGGAAATTGCTCGATTTACTCGATTCAGCGCTATATTGGACGCGCACTAAAGGAGAGAGTGGTTAAAAACAAAAAGGAAGCGAGGGAGGACGGAGAAATATGGCGCCCAACCTGAATAAATCTCGGTTTTCCTTGATTTATCCGCCGCAGAAAGACCGCCAGCTATACGCAGGCGAGGCCAAACCCGACGTCAGCCGCTGTCAGTTTACTGAGAATCGACTCAGGCACCAGTTTAGATTGTGAGCCTTTCTGTATAAGTTTGGTACTTAAAGAAGCAAATTTAAGGCTGAATCGTTGGATTTCTTAAGTTGTTTGTCCGAATAGTTTTAAAAAGAACGTATCACAATCCACCACAACAGGGGCGTAGTCAGGACTCCTAGGAGGGAGGGGGGGGGGGGGGCGGGTTCCAAATTGGTTCCAACGAAAACGGTTGGTGTAAAAGATTTACGTTACGTCCGTACAAGACTTTGGCAAAAA
>JANSTR010150430.1:0-10921 GCA_025434805.1 Antipathozoanthus remengesaui | reverse complement strand
AAAATCAGCGTTGGGAACAACAATATTCGGATTCAGCGATAAAAATCACATAGGAATAGTTTTGTTCCCAACTTTTACTAAAAGATGCCTCATGAACTCTAGGAACTGATTTGAGTTTTTCGATTTCTCTTCTAGTCTAAAAGCTAGAGTCAGAAAATACACATAAAAAATCACTGAAGTTACCTCTAAACTGAACTTCTATAACGTTCTACCGTATGATCTGTCCAAGTATTCTATACTGAAACTTCAAGTCCAACAAAGGAAAAGAAGTTGGTTAACGTATACACAATCCCCCGACCCATTTTTTATTTTCAAATCTTTAATAATATTTTACCGATATCGTAGGACTGCAGAAGTTGGGAAAAGTCAGAATTATTCGTCTCTAAACTGACGAAACTCACTTACCAGATTTTTAGAGTCTTGAAACAACGTAGTAAATTCATCACGCCTGGACCCTTAGATTCAACATTAAAGAGATCTATGTTGGCTTGTATTTTAAATTATAAAAACGTCGGAACCAAAAATAAAAAATAAAAACCTCCCTCACGACCATAACATTTCTGACTGAGAGAAGGACGCCAACCATTTTTACTTAACCTATTGCTGCCGCTCGCCTTCTCACTTACATGTTCAAGTACGACCACATTACACCTATTGACCAATACAGAAACAAAAATAGGGCTGGGTCTGTCCACCCAAACGGCCCCAGAAGGCAGTGCTCAAATGAGTGTTTTAGACATTCCATCATTAACAATCTTCCGAACAGTTATTGTTTTTACACAATGCGTGTGACTTTATTTCATCCATGAAACAATGCGATTAGGAAAATGGATTATCTGAATCACTAATAACTGTGTATCGTTAGTTGATCTAAAATTAGTACCTGTAGCGTTGCTTTCTGGGACCGTTTGGGTGGACAGTTTCAGTCCTATGTCAGTCAATACTGATTGAGCGTCAAGAAACGCATTACTTCAAAAATTCTCATGCCAAAAGTTTACGATAAAGTAAATTTGCAAACAACTGAAACAATATCACAGAGGCCGCGGAGGGGGATTGTAAAGAGTTACTCGCAAAATGTAATATCAGCACCTCACTTCAAGTAAATAGTCAGCCCCTCCCCCTACTTTCAAAGTGCCTGCGCGGAACCTGTACTAACCCATGAGATGCCTAAGATTGTCCGCTGCACACCTTCTGAAACCACGGAATGTTAGACTTAAAACTTTATACGGCTCGCGCTTTCTCTAAGTTGGGCCGGCCCAGGCCTCCAGAGAAAATAAGGTTATTTTCTCTGGGGACCTGGACGGCTTGTCTCAGCCAGAGAAAAGGTTACAAAACTTTCGGTTACTGTAGATTTTCAATTGCTATAATATAATATTATTAATTTGAATATATTTCTTATATATTATTATTATTATTATTATTATTATTATTATTATTATCATTATCATCATCATCATCATTATCTTATTATGTTTCGCAGATGGCCGCAAACGACTACTCTGACGATGAATTAAATTATTTTCGAATATGTCGCGTGACTACTTCTATTATTCCCGATGGCCTGCGTACGGTGTTTAAACAACAATGGAATACTCATTACCAGACCTCACACGGAAAGTGGGAAGATACAACCAAAAATGGAACTGACTTTCTCAGCTTAGAATCACCAAGAAACCAGATGCGAAATGCTCGGCTCCTGTCTGTAATGCAAAATGGTAACACAATTGAGTGGGACTGTACATGTTTATTCTACGCATTGCTTTACTCAGACAGTGTTGGAGTTAATCTTGCTATGGACCCTCTAGTTAAGGATCCTGTTGATGATCTGAGGAAATTTCGGAACAACGCTTTTGCACACACAAGCGATGGAAAGCTTAGAGATGCAGATTTTCAATCTGGCATAAACCAGGTTATAACTTCTTTTACAGCTTTAAAGTTGGACACTACTGCTATTGACGATATCAAAAACCAAACAAGTTTTCCAACAGATGAAGTACGTCAACTTCAACAACAGCTGAGTGAAGAGAAGAAGCGGAACGAGGAACCCGATCCGTTCTGTGTCCTGCCTCCAAAGCCATCACACGCTTCATTTTACCGTGCGAATGAAGTAAAAAACATAATGAAAGAGATGCAACAACTTATGAACTCGAATGGAAATGAAACAACTACCGTTTACCTTTCAGGAAATGCTGGGTGCGGCAAAAGCCAAATAGCAAGGCAGATCGGAGAGAGTTTCTTCAGCAATGTATCTGATGGCAGCGCGGATATAAAGTTTGTAGCCACGCTTAATGCCTCTTCTGGCGAAACCTTGCTTCAGTCGTATTTAGAACTTGGTGCAAGCCTAAGATGTAATGAAGAGGCTCTGACAAGGATTGGCACAACGAAAGAGTTGACTCCCGAAGAAAAAATAAATCACCTGAGAAGTCTGATAGACCCCAGATTGCGGAGATATTCTTTATGGCTTTTAATTGCAGATAATGTGACTAAACTAAAACCTGTTTTGAAACACTTGCCGAAGCCAGGAGACAAATCTTTGGGACGAGGACAGATCCTGTTAACTACACAAGATAGCCAATGCATCCCTTTTGATTCGCATACCTATCACTTATCTCTTAGTCCCGGCATGCACCCTGATGACGCTGTTGAAGCCCTATTACTTGTTTCGGAAATTCCCGATAAGAAAGAAACTCTGCTTAAGGTAGCAGAAGCACTTGATTTCCAGCCTCTTGCTCTTGCTTGTGCAGGTGTGTACATGCGTCGTATACAAAGTTTCGTGGGTTTGTGTGGTTGGGCAAAGTATCTTACAAAACTCGAAGAAGGAAAACGACAGGCAACTGAACAAGCATATGTGAATACAAGTTTATCATATCCTTTATCAATGACCCAAGCTGTTACTTTGGTTGTAGAAAGGGAGATGAAAGATGATCGCGCTTTGATGAACACATTTCAGTTTCTGTCAGTCATTTCTCCTGAGCCCATTTCCATAGAATTCGTTGTTTCATACATATCAGAGTTCATGAATAACGAAGACGAAGATCTTTTGGCTGACAGCATTTGCTCTTCATCCTTAATTATCTGTTCTGAAGAGGAGCCAAAACAAGTACGTCTTCACCAGGTTGTACGAAACTATCTTCAGAATATCTTTTCTAATGAGGAAAATATCAAGAACGACACTTTTCTCAGGACATTTTTGCCTTTTTCAAATCTTTCTTCCATTAACATGGATGATACCGCTGTATTAATTGGAACACGAACACTCGTTTCACATTTTCAAGTCCTAGCAAGTAAACTCGAACTATATTCAGATTCTGCAACTAACTGCAGAGTGCAACATTTTGGTCTAAAATGTGACAAGTTTGGAAAAAGTTTGTCTGTCATTGGCTCCATTTGCTACAAGCATGGAAAATATGGACTTTCCAAAATTTATTTAGAGTTAGCCCTTGCAGTTCAAAAGCGTGTCTTTGGAGATGATAGTGTGAAGGAGGCAATTGTACTCACTCAGTTAGGAAACACCTTACGTGATCTTGGACAGTACACAGAAGCCAAAGCGTGTTTGAAGAGGGCTTTTGACATTCAAGACAGTTTATATGATGAGAAACATCCAGCTTTGGCAAGAATACTAAACGATATTGGAACCATTCTGCATGCTTCTGGAGAGTATACAGAGTCCAAAGCATCGTTGGAGAGAGCTTTGTCAATTTTTGAAAATGCATATGGCGAGGAAAATGTAGAGGTTGCAGGTACACTAATGAACCTTGGAATAACCCTCGAAAGCCTTTATCAATATGCAGAGGCAAAAGTGTGTTTGGAAAGGGCTCTGGCGATTTATGAAAGTAAATGTGGTGCGAGGCATATAAAGATTGCAAGTACGCTAACTAACCTTGCGTCGGTTTTAAATTGTCTTGACCAACTCATAGAAGCCAAAGCGTACTTGGAGAGGGCTTTGGCCATTCAAGAAAATACATATGATGAGAAACATCCAAACATATCAGTTACACTGACTTATCTGGCAACTACTTTACATAAACTTGGACGTTACACCGAAGCTAAAGTGCTTCTGGAAAGGTCCTTAACAATTGGAGAGAGAGTTTATGGTGATAAGGGTTAAAGGTTAACACAGAGTGCCTTAGAAAGTGCCTTCAATCTAAAGAATGTTTGGTGAGAGTCCTAACAATTCTGGAGTCTGTATATGACGAAAATCATCCAACGTTGGGAGAAACACTTATTGACATTGGAACCATTCTGCATGCTGAATGGCGAGAAAAGTGTAGAGGTTGCATGGCAATTTCTGAAAGTAAATGTGGTGCGAGACATGTTTCAAAATTCTCTTGTTCTGAACCGCTTTAAATACTGTTAGATTAATGAATCTTTTGCAATAGCTTTGCAAAACATTTCTCAAGTATAGGTGAAACTGTCGGCTGTGATTAGTCCGCGAAAACAGTAATATGTTCGAACAGAGCTCTACGATTATCATGTAGAGATCTACTTCAAGCACGGAATATGTGCGCATACGATTTCTGTTCATGATTTGAATAGTATCGGAAAATGAACAAGTGAGCACAGCTCAAAACAGTACCAAACAATAAACCATTATGCGGTTATAAAATCAGGATGAACTTGAAAGATATATACGTCTTGATTAGACTAATTTTTTTGAAAGAAACTGCCTGCTCGATTTAATGGAGCAACTCTATTGTCCATCTCGGACATCGTTACAACAGATTATCTTCTCCAAGTTCATCAGTAAATCTGTTATATAGACACTGATAAACTTTTTTTTAATTAAAGGCGATGACGAAAATGTTTTGGTCCTACGAAGGTACGATTTTTATCTGTAAGATATCATCTTCACTCTCAGCCAATAGGAAAAGAGCATCATGCACAGCATTGCGTACGTTCACAAATCATTTGCCTTGACGAACAAATTTATTCCAAGAAATAGTTATTGTGGTGTTTCATCGGTGTCTTGTAGCCAGTAGCACGCCTTTTGGTGAATAATTCAAATATCTTTTCGCGCGAAAAGCGTGCGCAGTGAGGGGTGTACGGTGTAGAGTGTAACGTGCACAGTGTAGCGTGCACAGTGTTTAGAGGGTAGAGTGTAGCGTTTAAGGTGTAAGGGGTAAGGTGTAAAGTGCACAATGAAGTGTGCACAGTGTAAAGTGTAAAGTATAAAGTGCACAGTGAAAAGTGCATTGCGTAGCGTGTAGAGTGTAAGGTGTAACGTGCACAGTGCAGCGTGCGCAGTGTAGAGTATAAGTATGACATGCACAGTATACTGCGCACAATGCAGCGTGCATAGTCTAGAGTGTAGAGTGTAACGTGTAACGTGCACAGTGTAAAGCGTGCGCAGTGTAGAATGTAAGGTGCACAGTGTAGCGCGCGCAGTGTAGAGTTTAACGTGTAACGTGCACAGTGTAGCGTGCATAATGTAGCGTGTAGAGTGTAACGTGTAACGTGCACAGTGTAACGTGTAGAGTGTGAGGTGCACAGTGTAGCGTGCGCAGTGTAGAGTGTAAGGTGCACAGTGTAACGTGTAGAGTGTAACGTGCACAGTGTAAAGCGTGCGCAGTGTAGAGTATAAGGTGCACAGTGTTGCGTGCACAATGTAACGTATAGAGTGTAAAGTGTAGCGTGCGCAGTGTAGAGTGTAACGTGTAACGTGCACAGTGTAAAGCGTGCGCAGTGTAGAATATAAGGTGCACATTGTAGTGTGCGCAGTGTAGAGTGTAACGTGCACAGTGTAAAGCGTGTGCGGTGTGGAGTGTAACGTGTAGCACGCGCAGTGTAGAGTGTAAGGTGTACCGTGCACAGTGTAAAGCGTGCGAGGTGTAGCGTTTAAGGTGTAACGTGTAGCGTGCGTAGTGTAGAGTGTAACGTGTAACGTGCACAGTGTAGCATTATAAACACTACAAACATTGTGTATGATTCTGCACGCTGCACCCTACAGCGCCTTTACCATATACGCTATTTTAAAACAATAGTTTTTGTAACTCGATTGATCAACAGTATCTTGCTAGTGGCCAACATGGCCTCCGCTTGCAGTCACTCATGAGAGTTTATAAACACTTAAAAGGATTAACGGTTACGCTATGCAAAACTGCTACATGCCAAAACCAGGTTTTTGCACTTTTACTTTAGGTTTATTGAATAATACGTTGTCATTACGCAAGGAAACCCTTTTAACGAACAGAGATGTCAAGGGCCAATGCATTTTGTTGCTAATTTACACTGATTAAAAAGTTATCCTACGGGCCTGCACTAAATTCGCATCAGCACTCTTAACCGAAATCCGTTTCAATCGTCCTCGAAATTAAACCATCTACCATATTTGCAATGTTTAGGGCAGAAGAGAACTGTGCTTGAAATATTTGTAGCAAAACGTATTATTGTATTTCTAATGTCTTTTGTCGATCAATGGAAAGATCGCACAATAATACTGTGAAACTGCCCCTTTAATAATAAAATTTTTATCTCTGGGAAAACATATATCTATATTATAGTATATATATCCTCTATATATATACACTTGTAGGTTAAACAGTTTTAAAATTTTATAAACGCTTTTGTAGTTTTAAAGTTTTTATCAGATTATCACAAGCCACAAGCAGTTTTAATTATGAACACTGATCGTACAAATATTAACACTTGTAGGATGCATGGCCAACCACTGTATCATATTAACACTAATTGCTTTCGCTTTTGCTCTTTAAATTTATACGAAAAGAGATGGAAATAAAATATTGTTGTTGTTGTTATTGTTGTTGTTGTAGGATAGTTTCCACCTAAATAAAGTAACTTTTTAATTTGGGCGAGTAGGTCAAATAATAGGATAAATAAACTAAAAGTTCCTATGCTGTGTATTTTGCTGTGAAAGTGAAAAGAGAAATAAACGTTTTACTCTTACAACGAAACACTGTATACATATCGAGTTTTAGTGGATCAAGCCCATCCGTGTCCATGATGCTTAGCGTGCGACTAAATCTAGTTATGGGTGCACGCCGGACGTTGAGAGAGCGCGAGAGAAGCGTTTGAGGGGCATGAGGCAAAGCCAGCAGAGCTGATTTATCAGGCGCTTTCTATAGTACATTCTTTTTTCTTGATAGGATTTCAGTAACGTACATTTATTTTCGGGACTGAGTCTGAATGTCTGAATGTTCTGACATGTTTGTGAGAACGTATGATATTGTCCTTCCGTAACATAGTTTAAAATAGATATAAGCGAGACCCAGAACAACTGCAAGAGTAATTATAACGGAGATGCCGGAAATCGTTCAACGCAGAACTCTTGCATGCCTGGGATTTCTTGGCTTCTAACAGCTCTGGGGTGGGATATTGGTTACGGGGCTTGCAATGATGGGCAAAGCCGTTATTTAAGTCGGACCTTCTTTCACTTTACCTTTGTTCTACCGTAAAACATCAGGCCCGTAGGAGGAGGGGGGAATTCGAACGAACATCCCTCAGTCCAAAAAGACCCACCGTTTAATCAACAGTAATTAACGTGGTAGAGCTTAATGACATTGATCACAAAATTTCTTGTTTGCCAGTCTCCATCTGAGGCTGATGTAGCTTTCTAATTTGATTTTTTTTTAAATGTGAGCGAAACTAAAATTTACAGCGATAACTGAGGATCAAAGCACAGCCAGAAATATGGGAGTTCTTTATAAAAAGTGTCGCAAGCCTTTGAGAAATCCTGTTCAAAGAAACTGAAGTCTCAGTGGGTTCAAACCTGCAGCCAAGTTGCGAAACCAAGTCAGTATCGAGTCCAGCATCCAATGACCTCCAATACCTCAGCATCCAATACCTCAGCATCCAATGCCTCAGCATCCAATGCCCCAGCATCCAATGCCTCAGCATCCAATGCCCCAGCATCCAATGCCTCAGCATCCAATGCCTCAGCATCCAATACCTCAGCATCCAATGCCTCAGCATCCAATGCCCCAGCAAATATAAGAAGATTCAAGTAGTTCGGGGCCGCTCAAAACTCAAATGTTTCAACCCAGAAATTGCATCGTTCCATAAGGCTTTAAAATAGCTACAGTCACACTGCTACTTCCTCAACAAGGTTTAAAACAAATCAAAGGAAGTTTGTTTGTATTCAAGAAACAGCAAACCAAAACTTCCACAATGTTCGCATGACATGCAAAATCATCTTAACTACGTGGCCAACCAGACGAAGAATCGCCAATTGCAACTTAACATGGCATCGGTATTGAGCCCGCAAGGAGCAGCAAGATTAGTATACTTTAAGATGAAATGATAACAACAACCGGATGCCAGCCAATGCAGTACTTATTCAATACGAAGAGATCCGTGGAGTTTCACGTAAGTAGTAAGTACACATTTGACACTCTTTTCAAGCGATGCAAATCAGCGTCATCATGTAATACAATGGCTCTAATGAATCTCGGAAAAGAAAGGAACAAAACCATATTTTTGAACTCGGAACTTTGGCACCTTGTGGCATCATTCATCTAAGTTTCTCATCTAATTTCAGTTCGTTTGACCATTACATTTCTATTTGGTTTTTTTTGGACAAATGGCTGTCTTTCGGAGTCCGCAATGAAAATTTCCTCCAAATCACCCCTAATGGCCCCAGAATGTACAAAGATGACACAAGCTAGGAAGAACCAACTGAGATAAAGAAGCTTTATTTGTGTCATTCGCACCTATTATTAACAATTTCTGGAAAGCGATATTTATTACCATACAAGGTCTTATAAATCGACTATCGCTCTACCGACTAAATAGTAGTACTAACTTTAAGCTTGGGCTGCCTGTGGATCCGCATGCTCAGTTTACAAACGAGGTCCGTACGGAAAGTTAAGCGTTATGGACCGAGTTTTTTCCTTCCTTTTATGGCCACAAAAATTGGGAAGGAAAAAACAAGGATCCATAACTTACCGTACGGACCGAGCAAACGAGGTCTAATAAGATATTTATTATATGGGCTTTGTTGAAAAATATAAGCAAACTTTGTAAATTGTGGCCGCTCGAGAGGGCAACTTACGGACCTGAAATTGACCAATCACAGTGCGAGAAATCAACCAGCCATATAATAAGTACCTATATTAACCTTTAACATGGTGTTTTCAGATGCTCCGGCGATGACAAAAGCTCCAAACGTCAACCCTTGGTTTTATGATAAGTTTTACCTACCAATCGACGCAGTTTATAGTTTTTTTAAACTATTTATTTGTAGTATATGAATATTAAATCGGATACTAATGCAAATGCAATCCTTATGAATCATCGAGTCGTTGTGGTTCATTTGCTTTCGGTGTAGAATATCAAGTGAAGAGTATCGTGGAACGCGCTGAATCCAATTGTAGCCTTTAATTATCAGTGAATTGCACATTGGGGAAATATTCGATATCAATACTTGTTTCTCTAGCCTCAGCCTTAAATACGAAGAGATTCGTTGAGTTTCAGGAAACAGTAAGTACACTTTTGAACTGTTGGCTTTAAATTCAAACCAAAACATTCCCGACCGACATTTTAAAATATTTCAATACTGTTCCGCTCGCGACTTACTCCGCTGCTCCGTGGTCAAGCGTGTGGTATTCTAAATTTTTTGATAAGGTTTTTCTGTGGTAACTCGAAAAGGTTTCCTTTAATTTCTTAAACATACCGTAAATGAGTTTAATATAAATGGTCGTAAATACTGGGCAGACAAACAGTATTTTCGTGTTCCTTTATTGCAATGACGTGGAATTACAATCAGGAGGCGAAATAAGCATTTTTGTTGATGACATCTTATCTATTGAAATCTCCCAGTAAATTTGATTTCAGCATTGGTTCGCTGATACGAATTCGAACAACCAAAGTTTTATTAAACCCAACCCCCGAAAACTAATATACACACTCTCTGACGTCATAGAAACACACTCTTTGACGTCATAGAAACTTTCTATATTGTACTGATTTACGACGTCAATTGACGAGGGAAAGAGGGCAGATGTATCGCAAACTCTACGATTTATCATTTTATGTGTATCTGCAAGTACTGATTTTATTTTAATTGAGATAAATATAACTTTAATTTAATATGATCAATTCGTCCTTCGAACTCATCCAAGCAAATTATTGTGATGAATATGACTTTTTTCATGGCCGGTTTTGTTGATCATTTATGATATACTTTTGCATATATGTCTGCAAACAAACTTCCTCAAAAAATTACAGAAAAAATATTCACAAACCCCATTTTGGGGCTTATGACGTCGTAATGACGTAGTATGTCACCTAAAGTTCATCAATTTATTTTAGACTAGAAGAGAAATCAAAAATCTAAAGTCATGAGGCATTTTTTAGTAAAAGTTGGGAACAAGCGTTTTCTTATGTAATTTTAACCGCTGAATTCGAAAAGTTTTGTTCCCACGTCTGATTTTGCTGTTTAGGGGGTGAAAATGACGTCATAACATACGGCATTTTGATGATAAACTTCTAGATAACATAATTACAAGCTACAAAAATGACTTTTTAAAGTTGTTTACAGCGCTGGATTCGAACATAGTCGTTTCCAGAACTGATTGTGCCATTCACAGGAGGAGGGGAATGTATGTCACCACAAATAACGTCACTCGGATAAAAAATTGCGGAAAAAGGATATTGACCTATAAACACACCCATTATCAACAACAGAGCTAAACAACTAAAGTTGTTTTTGATATATGAACCTATCAGCGTGATAAAAAGGCCAGTAATGACATCAAGCGTGGTTGAATGGACATTTTTTGTAAAGTCATAGTTAAAAGTCTCTAATTTCTTCTTTTTTTTCATGTGTTTTTTTAACTCTGAGATGTCACAAAATCAACACTGTCCGCCTTTTTACAAACATTCTATTTGGAGTGGATTTTTAAGTTAATGAATGCATTGTGATTTTGTTTTTGTTTTTGCTTTTACTTACCACTCCAAGGTGGAC
>JANSTR010150419.1:0-10922 GCA_025434805.1 Antipathozoanthus remengesaui | reverse complement strand
CACACACGATTTTTCATCGGCCGATAAAAAATCGGGGGTCTTACGACAAAAAATCGTCTAGTGTGTGGCGGCCTTAACGGTACTTTCATGATGTAATTATCTTGGTTGTAATTTTAGGTCTAACATTTGACTCTAGTTTGTATTCTACTACAAAGACAAAGTAAGTGAACAATTTTAGAGCTACCGGTAACAAAATTTGTGCAGGATTAGCTACTGATTGGGATTTCTGCTTTTTATATTGTCTGCCTCTGACCAGAGCCAGAAGGCAATTGTAAGGAAACTACAAAAACGTTTTTGATTACCTTTGCCTCAAGAGAATTCTCTTTGCCACCCAAACTTATTTGAGAAACAACGCTGGCAACCTGTTGGAGGTGCCCCAGTGATGCTAATGGCATTGAGAAAACAGTATAAAGCACATCGAGACGGATCTGCTATGGAGAAATAAAATACAGTCAGTTATTTGAAAAACGTTTGATAAAGATGAATCTGCCAGGTAATAAAATATTTACTGTCCATTTTCATGAGCAAGCAAACCGTAAGTTCTTCCCAGATTTCCATCCATCCCGTGCGATAAAATGAAACTAAAAAGGAAACGATTTCGCTGTTAGGTAGCAGGTCGGTGAATTCAGGATTAGCTGAGCAAAAAGCAACTCTGCTTTGATGAATAATTTACTTAAGGCTCGTTTAAATGTAATCAACTTTGTCTCTACCACGTTTTGTAGGCATCTAGCCCTTCAAAAATTCAAGCCCAATTTAGAAGTTTATTTCTTATTTTGCGCCAACATTAGTACAATGAATTCTTCGAGCTGAAACATTAGATGAAAAAGCTAATAACAGCCAAGAGATGGCTGGTCTTTGGTAATTTTCTGAAAGAGAACTCCTACGCCATTCATGACTCTAGCCAGTAGAAATCTATTATCATGCCAAAAAATAAAACAGATTTACTTTGGATTTTTTTACTAAATCAAAAATAACACCAGGAGAATATGATCTGATATATATATGGAGCAGCGTAAAAGTTACTATGTAAATAAGATTTGTTAACTGACTGAATGAAATTATTCTCCCGCAAACATTTGTGTGTTTACGTCTTTCAAGGTAAGCAGTTTTAAGATTTTTCCCAATTTTTCTTGCAGAGGATTCAGTTAATGATAAGTTAATTTATTACCTCTGTATTTGTTTCTTCAATCCATTTACTATTCAATAAAACTGTAGCAGCTCCGCATGTTTGAAGAACACGTTGTCTGCTCTCATTTGGAACATGTCTCTCCCTTGTTCTGGGGCCAGATGTGAGTACGGCTAGCATGTTCTCTAAGCTAGCGTTACCTAAATTGGGTTCGGTCACCTGTTATAGAAAGTTAAAAGGAAGAAAACAGTCATTGCTAGAATCACCTAGCCTATTCTCATATTAGACAGCAACGGCAACAGAAATTCAAGTTTGGCATTTTCTGGGATGGTGTAATTTGATGAATTTTGCTAAGCGTGCAAAAGCCTATCGAGTGGATATGTTTTACATCTGCTCAGTATATGCCATATTTGTTTCAACTAACTCCACATCCAGTCTAGGTAATAATAGCATCAATGTATGCCGCGCCTTATCTAACATCCCCCTTTCTAACAATAGAAAATAACAAAATAATAAACTGACCTGCACACGCAAGGTGTAATGTGCTGCAGCTCCGTAAAAGTCAAGAATTCGCATCCGTAGTTGGAGTGTGTAGTTGTCGTTAGGGTCTCCAAGAGGCAGCTTCACCACGCTGGTGCCATGACGACCGAAGTACAACAGAATTTGATGGTCTTGATTGTTTATGTAATAGTAAAATTCATAGCTCAAAGGTTGGTCTTCATCGTGCCAGTTCCAACAGGAGAGCTTGAAATCTGTGACTAGAGTTTCTCCAATAAGGGGCTAGAAGTTAAATGAGAAATGATTGTATTCACACAAACAAGAATGTAGGTTCTGATGGTTATAATCAGTATAGAGGCAAGAACTCTTTGGTGATGTATTAAAGGAAGCCCAAAAAAATATTCACATAACCTTAGAAAGACATTCGTATTTTACTATTGTGCTGATTTCCACATCATTACTGCATTATTACTTAGTGGTTTGCAGGTAACTTTTTTAAATAAATCAATCTTCTTAACATTGTGTGAAGCAAATTTTAATCCTTATTAACCATTGCTAAAGGTCGCTTCCATAAAGCCGCAAATTGTGGTAAACAGTTTCTGAAGGGGTGTTTATGAGACATTTCAAACCTTTTGTGACAATAGAAATACTATCTATTCTAACATTTGTGTCAGACGTGTCGCCGATGTTCGCAAATAAGCCGTGAAGAATTCTATCGTTACACCATGTTTCAGACTGTCTGTACTACAGCGGTACGCGACGATGATAAAGATAAGAAGGAAACCTGGCAAGCAGTTTACAATTTGTCGCAAACTGTTTGTTGAAAATGTATAAACTGTTTGCGATGATTTACAACAAAATAGAAAGCAATCTTAATACCTCCACGGAGCAGGTACCGTTGCGTGGAGATAACGTTGTAACGAAAGCGTACTCGGCCTCGCCTCGGTCTACCGATCCGGACGACCCTAGCATAGTCTTCACCAGGTACGAACGTCCTTCCTTCAGAGTGTCTTTGGGAATGGATATGCTCGCCATACCTCTACCCGCACTTGAAGAACTTTCAAAGTTAAACTTCTTCCACACAAAGTACCCAGAAACCTCTATTTTAGAGAACAGCTGCCAGCTATACTGAGTATTTTTGGTAGAGCACGATATCCCTCCACACAGGGTGTAAAGAGACAACCTCTTGGAAGGATTGACCTTCAAACCACAGTTCTGCATACACCTGATAATTAAAGAACTTAAGCTGTTAGCAGGGTAAGAAAAAAGGCTATAGTGAAGAAAGAAACGAGGACAAAAATAGAGAATCTACCAGTGAAATTATCGTAGTTCAAACCGTGAGAAACCGTTTACTAGACTCTAATGAGGTAATCATTGAACAGGTCATGTGATTTCTTCCCTGATATGATGGTACTGTCCCAGATATGTGGTAACTAGAATCGACCAGACTTTAGTACATAGTCATCCTTTTTTAGTGGTCTTGAACGTTTTCAGTTAACATTTTTCACACAATGTTTAAAATATATAATTCTTATTTAATTACAAGCCCTTAATTTGAGATTAGGCTTGGTTGAGCAACCGAGACGTTAAATGAACTGTGCAAAATGCCAAATAAGTGCAGATTTTCGATTGATTGAAGCTGAAAAATGCGAGCACTAACCATAAATTGGTTGAGAAGCTAGGCTTAT
This sequence comes from Antipathozoanthus remengesaui, assembly GCA_025434805.1. NCBI lineage: Eukaryota > Metazoa > Cnidaria > Anthozoa > Zoantharia > Parazoanthidae > Antipathozoanthus > Antipathozoanthus remengesaui. The sequence goes on along the minus strand of JANSTR010150419.1, from coordinate 7,610 downwards.
TTACTCAAACATTTAAAGATGTAACCTAAATCTGACGTTAGGTTGAATACCTGATCGATGTTATGGGCGGGTCTCCTGTCACAAGTTGTAGGATTTGATAACTATGTGCAAATCGTTTTCCGTTCTTGACGAGAAGGACGACAATGTAAGTGTGGTTAGGTTCCATAAGCGTCGAGTTTAATATCAACACGCTTTGGTTCCCTGTAAGATGGTAAGTGCCATCCCGGTAACAGCCGCCGCCGGTTGGGATGCCTGTGGAATTCTGTGGTGAAAGTGGTGTTGCGTCACTCAACTGATACCTCCTGTCGACTGCTACTTCCGGTACACGCATTCCGGGAATGATGTTTAGTGGAAACTCTTCGTCAAGGCGTCGGCATAGCCACATAAAATTTAAGTCTAAGAATGAAAGATTTAGACTTTGTTACTGTTTTCTGTCAGAATTCCCCGTAACTCGTTCAAACTGAATTGGTCTGAAGTCTTTTTGCCTATCTCTATTATTACTGGGCCTTTTGACTTGCGTTCTCACAGAATTGTGATGGTGTGGATGGTGATAATTTGCCCCCCCCCCCCTCCCCCTCCACCCTTATATCATTCTTAGTTATAAGTGAAAACTAACAAACTTTGCACACATGTTAATTAGGTCAGTTCTATCTTAGTTTGCAACATAGCACTCCTATTTGGCTATGACGCTATAATTACAAAATAATGACGTCTTAGAATACAGTTGTATGTGTCTTATAAAGTTCTAGACTTACTGTGCTTTGTTTTAAATTACGTCTATCGGTGCAGAAAAGCTAAGAGAATACTATTGCTTTTTACTTTAATTTGACTTTTGTGAGTTATTATACATAAAGTAGCATGTAACGTCATTACCTTTTGTTAAGCTTAAATCCAATTTACTGTATATTTGTTATACAATATGCAATATGTTATAATATTCCTGAGTTGTAGATATTTATTCTTACTGTTTCAGACAATAAGGACAGCATTTTTAAATCATTTCTATAGCTTGTCTGACATTAGAGCAAACGTACAATTTCACAAAGAAAAGAAGAAAAGTCGTTGTATTTTTGGCTTTTTCCTTTTTACGGAAATGAGATTATATTTTCAACGAACATCACTCAAAACATGTGTTACTGATCATAAAAAAATCATAACAGAAACGCAACATCTTACTTGTATTATTCAGTTCCTTAGAATCCGGGTCTCGTGAATGAGAGCCATCAAACTTTAGATAATGTCCATATCCTCTTTTGGACAACTGTCCGCCAACTATGACAGCTTCTAACGGCGATGGAATGACCTTCACGTAAGCTGAGGAGACGCTTCTGTAAGACTCTAAATTATCGCCGACCATCTGAACAGTAAAACGCAACTCGTAAAATCCACAGACAAGCTCTCTACTGCGTATGCTCAAATGCTGAGTGTGAAACCTGTGATACAATCCGCTATTGCTTGTGCCCAAAATAAACGGTTCGTATAAACCAGACGTTTCATTCAATTTCGATAATTGCCAGGTATAGCTTGCTTCATTTGAAGCATTACATTTCAATATGACCTTTGTTTCAACGAAGAGTGGACGCGATAGATAAACAGGTGTTGGAAGAAAGTTGCTGGAGCTAAGTGATTTCACCATTACCTTTGGGCTTATACAAACTGGGCCGATGAAAACACCAATTTTAGTGCTATGAAAAGAGACCACGTTAGTTCCATAAGCTGTTATTGTATACAACCCCCCTTTGCGGTAGACATGAGTAAAATAGAAAATACTCCTGTTTTCTTCAATAATCATGTTAGCTTCCGCATACCTGTATATTGTTCCATCCTTCATATCAATGGTAAACGACGAATTTGTTCCACGTTGTTTTATTTCCAAAGAGAAATGAAGCGTTCGGTTGAACATTAGATTAGTACTCAAAGACTGAAGTCGCAAACCGTAGATGCTTCTGAATATATTGAAACGTTTTGTTGCTTGTGACTGGCTGACATTATTTCTGACAAATACTGTAACTTCATAACATCCTGGGTATTTATAATTGTGACGCATGAGCGAAGATGTTGTGGTGTAATAGGTGCTCCCAACCAACCAATCGTAAGAGAAATTGGAACCCTGCATAATACTGACTTCAGAAAATAGTTCATACTCCAAAGGAAAATAATTGTAGTTTGCACCAAATCCAGAATACAGCTTTTTCTCTTTCAAGAAGTTTGTTGTCAATGTTACATTGAGTATTGAGTATTCAATCATTATCTTGGCTTCCATTCCAAACGTTGAGACTAAATTTGTAGCTTTTAATCCTAGTGTATGATGAAAAATTCCGCTATTATTCGAACGAACAATTGTAGATTTCAATACTGCCAGGTACTTCCCTGAAGATACTGCTGGGATCAGCTTATAACGGAATTCTGCACCATCGAGAAACAGTTTAAATGTTGCATTTGTTCCAGTTAACACGGACCAACGCACCTGAAAATACGAACCTGAAACTTTCGGAGCAACGTTATGAAGCATAACGCCGGTTATCGGTTCCTGAACAACGACTGTTGAACAAATTACAACTTGGCTCAAACTATTGAAACAATCAGCGCACATATTAAAAACGCCAGTTTTCCTGTAAATATATGTAAAGCGAAATTTCCTCCCAACGCGTGTGTTTTGTTGAAATATGTTATATTTTGAATCACTGAAGTCTATTGTCGTTGCATTTCCGTCGCCCCATTTACAATGGCATTGTATTTCTGTATCCCTTGCAATAAAAAGGGTAAATGCTGTCTCTTCTGTTAAGTTGGTTGGAGAAACTGTAATGTTCACGGTTTCCAGTGGGAAAAGTGGTTTTAAAATATTGATAGCTGTTACTGCAGTAGTGACACTAACTAGATTGGACGCTTTCACTTTCGCCTTAAACTTGGAATAAAATTCGTAGTGATGAGAAACATTTGGATTCGTTGTCGTCAGGGAATAACCATCGTCAAAATCGAAAGTAAACGAGACGTTTGTTCCTTGTTTTAGCGACGCAAAAACGTAGAACGTTACATTAATTGCAAAATTACTACGCGAGGATTTCTGAAGCGTCAGGCCGCTGACAACTTTTTGGATAACCACGTCACGACAACGTTCAACATGAGGCGTAACTAGGTTTGAAGCTGTAATAGAAAATCGGAAGATTCCTTCCCTCGAGTAATAATCTGAATCAATAATAACAAAGGCAAAATGTTTTGTGGAATATACTTTTAGATCCTTCATGGAATCAAATTTGGCTTCGTAACTCACACTGGTACCACGCAAAATGTTCCACGTGATATTAAAGGATCTACCAAATATTTGAGGAGGGGTTGGAATTAACGAGAAGCCTTCAATTTTCTCTTGAATCACAATTTGTGCTACACTATACACTAAACTCCTATAATTTTGGCAAGTTACATTTATAGCATAAATTCCGATTTCTTTGTAGCGATGGTAAATATAAAAGTTTATGTTTGAAAAACTATCAATACTTCCATTTTTGAATCCGTGAAACGAAAGAGATTGTCGCATGTCAAGTACAGACAAGTGACCGTCGCCAAAATTGGTGTTGCAGAAAAAGTCTGAACCAATACCAACATTAACCAGAATCCTACCAACTGATAAAGGTTCTGTAGGCAACGTGGAAATTGAAAGATTTCGGAGCAATAACACTTGCTTGTGTATTTGAATGGTGAGAGAAGTTGTAAAACTGGATACATTGTTAAATACTGTAATTCTTATCACAAAAATACCATCGTAACTATAAGTATGGTTAAATAAAACCGCTCTTGTTATCAATTGGGTACTGTTATCCCCGAAATCAACCCTGTACGTTGGCCGTGCTTTCTTCGTTGTGTTAGTAAGCGACAATGTAACAAGTACCTTATCACCAATTTCGATATTGGGTTCGCTATTAGCTACAAAAGCGGTAAATGGTGCGACCTCTGCTTCAATGCGGACATTCTCAGTTTGTGCTAAAACTCGAGATACGTGATTTTTAGCAGTAACAGTTACTGCATATGTTCCTAATCCCACGTGATCTTTCCAAGTTACAAATGCTGTTCCTTTTTGTTCATCAGCAGATTTATTTGTTGGTAATTGTTTTCCATCAAATGTTGCAAAATACTTTACGTTACTTCCCGATTTGATACTCCATTCGATCGAAAACAACTGTCCGTACTTTTGGGGAGGTAATTTCATAACATTAAGTTCTTTGATTGGAATTTCCACAAACATTTGAGCACTGGTTGACACATTTGACAGTCGGTTTTCGCAGATGACAGAAATGTTGTATGTTCCAGGATCTCTGTAGGAGTGCTGTAGGTTATGCAACAGACCTTGAGTAGCAGAATCTGTGGAATCGTAGTGATTGTCTCCAAATGTCCACAAACAACGAAACTCTGTTCCATTACCAATGACAACACTAAGGTTTGCTGCAGTTGGAAAGACTGCTGGAGGCGATATTAACGAAATCGAACTTATTGTTACAACAGGTTTAGTTACTTCCACTCTTAACATTCCCTCCACAAGCTTATCTTGACACCAAAGCTTTGCTTGAACTTTAACAACAAAAGAACCAATATTGTGAAAGGTATGTTGAAGTGAAGAAGCCGTGGTTCTAATCGATTTTGCATCCCCAAAGTCGAATATGTATATTTCAGCTGTTGTGGCTTTAGGATCCGTGAGGGCAACAAATGTTATATTATCGTGTACTTCTACACGCGCACTACGGTGAAGTGTCTTGATCCACAACTGTGTTATTGGTAGAACTGGAAAAAAGAATTGAAAATATATAATACTTCGAGGAAAATTTACTCGTGATACAATAGCTGGTCTGTAATATTCCAGATGCAGCTCTTCAAAGAAATTACCTCTTTAAAGTTTCATCTAATCAATTATAGAATTGAGCTTGTTCATGTAATCTTCCATTTCTGTTTTCTGAAGTTGCAAGGAAATGTGACCCTGATTTAAGCAACGAGAAAGCCTGACACTGTCCGGAAACAACCGTTAGTTCCAGTCCCTCTCGAGCGTGGAAGTACGTACATTGCTATTGTCGAATCCACGGGAGACTGGCACTAACGGATTTTTGGGACTTGACATCAGGCAATTATTATGAAAAAGAGGAGATCTATCAGCTTTTTAAAATCATTGTGGTTTTCTATAAACATTCCATTGCTCTGGAAACATTCCAGTACCCTTTGTGCTAGTTGTTTTTGCCCGCTAAACACTGAGACTAGCTTCATACGTTCTAGTAGAATCACCAAAAGATATTACTCAGCATGTGGAAAAACTAGATTGAACAAATTCAGGCTTGGTTGCGAATCACGAAGCTGTTAATCAATAACATTTTAATCCAAAAATATTTCACTAAACGAGAAAAAACAACAAGCTAGATATAAAAGAATATTTGTAATTGCTTACTTTCTTTGCAGGATTCCTTGGCCTGATTGATCTCCTGGGCAGACAAAGCAGCGGAATAAATCTGCAAACAAGCAATGCCTCCACTGAAATATGCTTTCAACGCAGGTCCATTGCTGCCAATGATACACTTAATCTGTGTAGCTCTCTTCAGCCTGCCAATGTTTGCTGAGGTAACCTGCATCAGTGGGATATTGATAATGACGACATGTTCACTGAGAATGAAAGTTAACCTATGACTGGGTGGGTCGGTGCGGGGATATCCACAACTGCTAAGCTATTGATGTAATTTTGAACAAAGGTAAAATGGATGCAGTTAAAGTATGCGAGTGCCTATAATTAAAAAATAATCTCATCAAAATTTGGGACAATGTATGGATGGAAATCATATTTTCAGTGTAAGTCTAATTGCTAATGCATTGAAACAGTATCTAATGCTGGAAATGAACAAACGCAAAACAGGTACCCTTAAACAAAGTTTAGAATGTTTCATGTAATAATGCTTTAAAGTCTAAAAACGGGTTGTGTGATGCAGCTAGAAAATTGAAATAATAACAACTCAAACTAATAACAAAGTGACAAGTTAACTCATGAAACGCTCTAAAGTAGAATGAGAGTAGGCTATAGCAGGAAGATTACAAGACAGACTGATGTGATTCCACATTACAATTGATCTAGAGAAGAAAGTGTACTTATAAGTGTTTTGTTGTTACATTTAACTGGCGATAGGGGCAGAAGTTTGGAGACCTTGATGATCTAGTTAATTTGGCTAACTCTAACGGAAAAAGACACCGACAAGTCACTCGTAGATTTTATAAAAACTTGTGGTTTGGAATAACAGTCTCAGTTTTTCAAGGGAGTCCAATTTCAGTTTATCCAACATAAGAAAGACAGACTCTTCCTGACATAGTTGTTGAATACGAATCTGGCGCCTCTCCTTTGAACTATTTTGTTGTTGCCTACATTTATTTTTTGTGAGCGTGCATTAACTCGTGAAGTCAGTTTCGTGATACTCTTGGAAACTGGTAAAATACTTAACTAATCCCTGTAAAGGTTCAACCAGCACCAAATACCAGGGATACGACTCTGCAATAATCTATTTACAGATTATTAATCTTGAATTTGCATTGGTTCACCTTAAGGAGGTGAACGGTGATTTCTAACAGTAATGCAAAACACTTCAAACAAATTAATAATAAAATATGTTAATGGTTAAAATGAGTTGTGTAAAGATTGTGTTAATGTTGCGTAAAGACGGAGTAAGAAACGATGTAAAAATGGTGTAAATATAGTGTAAAGATAGTGTAAAGATGGTGTAAAGATGGTGTAAAGATAGTGTAAAGATGGTGTGAAGATGGTGTAAAGATGGAGTAAAGATGGAGTAAAGATAGTGTAAAGTTGGAATAAAGATGGTGTAAAGATGGAGTAAAGATAGTGTAAAGTTGGAATAAAGATGGAGTAAAGATGGAGTAAAGATGGTGTAAAAATGGTGTAAGGATGGTCTAAAGATAGTGTAAAGATGGTGTACAGATGGTGTAAAGATTGTGTAAAGGTGGTGTAGAGATGGTGTAAAGGTGGTGCAATGGTGGTATAAAGGTTGTGTGAAAATGGTGTAGAGATGGTGTAAACGTGGTGTAAAGGTTGTGTAAAGATGTAAAGATGGTGTAAAGATGGTGTAAAGATGTTGTAAACGTGGTGTAAAGGTTGTGTAAAGATGTTAACATAGTGTAAAGATGGTGTAAAGATGAAGTAAAAATGGTGTAAAGATTGTTTAAAGGTTGTGTAAAAACATGGTGTAAATATGGTGTAATAATGGTGTGGAAAGATGGTGTAAAGATATTGTAAAAATTGTGTAAAGATAGTGTAAAGATGGTGTAAAGGTTGTGTAAAGATGGTGTAAAGGTTGCGTAAATATGGTGTAAAGATGGTGTAGATGGCGTGACGGTGGTTTAAAGGTTATGTAAAGATAGTGTGAAGATTAAGTAAACAAAATATATTTATCGATCAAGTGGGTTAGCCCAGTCCGGCCCAATTGTGTTGAAAACAAAAGTGGTTGTGTCTTATTTTTGCAAAAATACAAGGCGTTTTGGAGCTGTCTTTGAACATTCGAATCATATGATATTTAATGCGAGGTATATAACAGAACATTCACTCACTTCTTTTCCATCGTACCAAAGCTTGGCTGTTC
>JANSTR010150408.1:0-10922 GCA_025434805.1 Antipathozoanthus remengesaui | reverse complement strand
CGAGGGTTGACGAAAACAATTTTCCGCGCCGTAAATTTGGAAGAAAGCTGACGTTTCGAGCGCAAGCCCTTCGTCGTCGGAGCATCACCTAGACAAGTGACAAGTGCGTGAGTTCTTTTAAGACCACTGATAGAACGTCGAGAGACTAGACCAACGGCTTAACGTCCCTGTCCTCGTCTTTAATATGTAGTTTTGTAATCAGATCGTAAAGTTGTATTTGTACCATGTTACCCAATAAAGGTAAAAAAGCTGCATCATATAACTGGAGTTTTTGGCTGATTTTGATATACTACACAGCATGCCTGCTGCTTTGTTATGTTCAGAAAAAAGAGAGTAGATTTGTGTTTTTCCAACCTACGAATTTCAGGACTTTTATGAAATTCTTGTCTGATAGCAATTTTCCCTTTTCTTTCAGTGATTCATACGTTATCAGAATATAGGCAGCGAGGATGGCAGACATACGGGGGCGGATCAGTCGCCAGTGGCAGTAACCTAGCCTGATGATATACCTGTCTACCCAATCAGAAACATTTTCTAGTTAATGCCAACGAATTTGTCTAGATATATACTTTGTCAGTGTTCTCTTTTTGACGATTAACGTTGTCGTTTGCGCACGCTACCTGCCTGTGTGTGTGTGTGTCCGTCCGGCTGCGCGTCGGTATGCGTAATACCAGATATGCTACGACGGGAGCTGGAAATCTTCATCTTCCTTGCATCCGATACAATAACAATAAAGTGAAGAACACATTTCCAGCTGTATCAAGTTTTATTCATGAGCTAACTTTCCGTGTGCAGGAGGAATATTTAGCCAAACAGCTGTTTTCAGAAGTCAGCTCATTGGGCAGAGTTACGATTGGGCACGACCCACTTCACAGAGCCGAGTGACTTGCTCAGCTGCAGTTGGTGGCAAAATGTCAGCATTATTCCAAGTCAGCACGCAAGGCAATACTTGTTTGATGCAGGATCAGTGATTTGAGTTAATTCTTTCAGTGTACTGTCAATGACGAATCTCTCTAACGAAACAAATTTTGATACAGTTTTGTTCAGTCTTACAATTTGGCAATTGTTTTACTAAAGGTATTTTCCTCGCAAAGTCACAACATACTGAATTCAAACGGTTGTGAAGTCTAATGCGTTCGGATATTACATTGCGATATTTGCAGTAAATATTCCCCCTAAACTCTAGCTGATTATACATCAAATAGGTTATTCAGTCGGATAAAAATCCGGCAAAAATTCGATGGTAAGCAATAGCAATAGCTTACCATATGAATGCTGACAACTCTATTCCGATACAAGAAATCATGTTAGCAATAAGTTAAGATTTATTCTGAATTATTTCCGAGCTTTTTCATTTATGAAATACAGCAGAGAGCTACAAACCATTTACGACACTGACACTATAAGAGGCGAAGACATTGATCAATTCATAGTGCACTTAGAAACTGAACATTCTATAGTTACTCTTTTCTCCGTCATTCTGACACTTAATCTCATCGGTGAATTCTTAAGGAATTCTTTCATGCCATGCTGCGACCGTAATTCAAGTATTCCATAAGAAAGTGAAATGGTTAGATTTCGACAAGTGAAAAAATGAACAGGTTTTGCTCTCAAAAGTAAAAACGTTCGGTATTTCGACGTGTCAAACAATGAAAAGGTTTTACTCTCTGAAGTAAAAAGTGAAATTAAAAGAAATTTTTACTCCAAAGTGAAAATGTTTGATTCCGACAAGTGAAAAAATAACAAAGTTTTGTCTCCTCAAGGCTTCCATACTTTAGGAACATATGACAATTCTTCCCAAAACGAGTATACGCCACCCTCAAAACTACATACAAAAAAGGCCCTTTGAACAACTGAATATATATTCTCCAGTACTTACGATTCTTCGTGGTTTTTTGCGCGCGCTTTGACTTCTGACGTCAGATCATTAGATCCATGGCAACTGATTCACTGTAAGAATGTTTTAAATCGTGCATGTAATGCCGTCATGGAACACCGGAATTATTCGTTAGACAATTTAGAAAAATATTTGGAAATGTCACTGTTGAGTTTCCCAGAAAAATTGTGGGAACTGGTAAATGAGCCAACATGCGATGAAATCACATGGAATTGTGACGGCAACAGTCTTGTTATTCCGAACGTTCAGAACTTCATTACAGAAATTCTCAACAATCCATCAAAGCCGATTTTCAAGACTAAGAATTTTGCGAGTTTCGTGCGCCAGCTTAATCTCTATGGTTTTCGTAAAATATCCTCACAGAGCAGAAAGCCAGGGAAGAGTGTCTATTCTTCCAAGTGCCAGTTTAAACATCCATGCTTCGTGAAGGGGAAACGTGGTGAGTTTGGAGATATATATATATATATATATTTTTTTTTTTCTTTCCCATTATGCATTTCAAGTTTTACTTCTAGACAATAACTTGATTTTAGTGCAAATGTTACCTAAAATAAAATGAGAAAATGCCATGGCAGTAGCTCTAGCGACTTTATCTTGGCCATCTTATAAGCTTAGTTCTTAACGATGTCTTACGTTTTGGTCACTAGTCGGGCGTGGTACCCGTTGCACTATGAAGACTCGCCATGCTAGGATAGATAGCTGTGGGGATCCAGGAGGCCAAATGCTTTCTTCATCCCAGTGGGTATCATCGCCTAAACCACCCTTGGGAGGGCGACACAAACATTTTTTAAAAATGCTTAAAAGCTGTATTGTCGCTTTTTACCTCATATGAGGGTGGCGAGATCGATGATACACAGTTGAATGAAGAAAAACGTTGGGTCCAGAAAATCTCCACGGCTATCAAACTGCTAACAAACCGTCTTAACTCGCTGTGTTGCCAGCATGGTGAGTCGTGATGATGCAGTGGATAGCACGCCAGACTGCATAGATTCACGTCCTGCTCGGGGCATAAGAAGCAATGTTTTATATTTATCCCGAGCAGTTTACAATGAATCGTCCTTCAGTGCACCAAAAGAACTTGTATACTGTGTGGTATTTCATATCCTATCGAGTCGGTGATTTGGCCCGAAACAGTACGTGAAATAGCATATGTCCTGTTTGTGTGTGTTTGACACGGTTTGCGTAGCATTTGTAATTCTTCAACATGGTATTCTACGACTCGGCTGGTCGACTAAAACAGCTCACTTCACTGATCGATCGATACTTCAGTTTATTTTAGTATTGTTAATCTCAGTCTTTTCCTTATTGTCGTCTATAAAATGTGAAACATATAGTGCCGAACATTTCTCTTTAATAACAAATCGATGTTGTGCATGCCAGGCCAAAGAGGGTTCGGAAGCTTCTTCGGGCAAACTAGTTGGGAATTTAGTTATTGGAACTTCTCAGAAATGTAGAATGTGAAAAACGTCAACACGCTTTTACAGTTTCTAGAAGTTTCTAGTTGTCTAAATATCAAAGGTATATGACTCAAATAGGTACAGGATGCCGGTACACGAGGCATGAACAACTGGGCATCATGCAAGCAATGCTAATTATGAAGTACTTCAACGACAGAGTAGAGTTCGTTATTACCATGTCCAAAGAAACACCGTAAAGTTGCAAAGTTTTTAAGTAAATGAGTGTGGAGGGGAGGGGGATGAGATTCAGTTTCCCAACCCATCCCGTCCCTCTTCGGTCCCTGTGTTTCGTGGCCTCACTTACCTCATGTTTACCTGAATTTTAAACTGGGTTAGAGTTGTAGGTTAGAGTGCATCAGCCGAATCTGTTATTTCTTGATTTTCTCATTGTATCAATAACAAGATTTTGCCGCCTACTAACGACATAACGGTTTATTCCAGATTGATTAACTTTAACGGGATCTTTACATCACTTAGAACTGCTGCACGAAGTTTCACGTCGATATCAGCCAGCAAGGAGCCAAGATACTTGTAGAGCTAAAGAAGCAGGATTCACACACGATGGCCGGGTCTTTCCCGTGGGCATGTTGCCGTTAGTGAACCCGCCCTGGCCTACGCCACCGTTTTTCCCTTCACACCATGGTCAAATGCTCCCTTCGTCTCCATCCGGGTACTCGCTGCTGAGACAATATTCCGGTTTCTATCCTGGAAACGGCCAATTAGGCCAGCAGTTGATCGAACCCTTGTTGCCCTTATATGGATATCAACCAGAATTTTCCAATTCGACCATACCCAATCAGTTTTTCGAACGGCAAAGTTATCCTCTGCAAGGAGCATGCGCGCGAGAAGCCTTCAATTCCTGTGCCGATTCACACCAAGCAAATTACTCGATAGGGCAAAATCTACAAAGAGGTACGTTCCTCATTTTCTTTATCTCATGGTAACTCGGTTTAACAATAGAGATATTTCGTTGATACTCATGGCCGTTAGATTGCCAAGCACCTGAGAACAGTTTCATCAATGAGACCGGTGATGCAGGTGAGATTTTTGACGTTTTCCAGAATACTTGCCGAGGTAACGAAGTTTTATGTATGTTTGTTGCACATAAGTGGTGGTCAAAATTGTGTCGTCAATCAGTCTGACTGTGATTTGAGACAGCTTTGCACGTCTGTCATTAGTAACTTACTTTCCTCCTATGAAGTGGTGAATAGTTTTATTCGACGGAATTGTATTATCTCATTGTCAGGTTGTTTATTCAAAGGAATTCAATAAAGAAGTATAGAGACTTCTGTTGAATATACTCGCTTTTTTCACATGCTATATCAAGTACAAGAATACTTTTCAAACGGGGAAAGAGCAGTTGCTGCTGGGAGAAAGTCAAGTGCCAATGGTTAACAAACATCTGCTATTGTTTGTTTCAGAGTACAGGGCCATATCAGCACCGACAGACCGAGTTCGGGATTACAACTCGGATTTGCAACGACGTAAGGTGGTAGTAATAAACAACTTACCACAGGTTCCGAGAGTTTTGCCTGGTCAGTTAGACAAAGGTGTTGTGAGCGGCATGTCGCAAGAATCTCGCAATCGCCTTTCAAATTCACAATGGTTTAAACATTCTCAAACCGGATCAGAACTTGCCTCATACAGCTCAGCTAGTCAACACAATGGCCACATATGCACATTCAGAGATTCTTGTACGAAGGAACTTCCCAATCCAGGACGAACAGACTAATATAAAACACTTTCTCAGTGGTTGTAACAGAAAAACGAAGTAAGCTATTTGGTGAGTTTTACTGGTTTTCCAAGACTGAAGCAACGTGCAAACCTGTTTACAGATGAACAACATTGACAAAACCAAACAGTTCAAACGATATCTGTATAATTGTGTGAAATAAATTATCTTTCCTAAATACTGTTACCGTTTAAAATAACGTCTGAAGTTCACACGGCTCTAGTTTTAATATTCTGAATTTCTTAAGCAAATGGCCATTCCCACGCTGTTAAAACTATTGGGTTTTGAATGCTGTTGGGTTTTGAATGCTGGCTGTTAAACTGTTCTGCTTGAAGTTAGGGAAAGTTTAGTCTTGTGCAAAGTCGATTTTAATCAATTGCATAGTGGTATTCAATTATTTATAAAACGATGTTAATGAACTTGTCGCAAGTCGTTCGTATCGCGTGTGATTGCCAGCTCGCGCATGGCTATAGCTCGACCGAACGAGCGCCGTACAGGCGCGAAAATTCTTGGGTTTCCGGGGGCATGCTAAAAATTGCTAACAATGCTTCCAATTTTGCCAATCATCAGTAAAAAGGCACTCCATTTTCTCAACTGATATTTTTTCTTCGTTTGTTTTACTTTTTGCACAAAATAGATCCGATGGTAGTTCGCATCTTCGAAAGTTCTCTATTACCATTCAGGATTTACAGCCGGCCTTGCACATATAACATCATTCAACAAATACAGCTTTTGTGTAAAGTTTTATTTGGCAATAATTTTAAGTTATAATGTATGATCTAAAAAGATGATACTCGTTTTTAAGCTTGTAAAAATTGTCATAATGTTCAAATAATCGGCAGGGCATTCATAAGCAACAGAATAGAAAAAGTACTCAATTGATGCAAAGTAAATCAACTGGCGCGCGTCTAATATGGCGCCGAATCGAGTAGATTTCAGCCCCCAAAACAAAAGACTGCCAGCCAGGCTAGTTCTATATTTTCTTCAGGTATGTCACGGTATGATTTGCCCGATCGGCCGGTATAATGCTGAACTCTTACTGTTACCAGTTACTTTTTTTAAAAACATGCTTTTGCTTTTCTTATTCTTTTTATAACAATACAATATTTTCGAAATTTTTTGTAAAATTATTGCGGCGGTTAAAGGCCCATAGTCCGCTGCGCGGTCACTGGTACTGGATTTGTAAACATATCCTCGACATTGTTGGCAGAGTAGTACTAAGGAACCGGTCAGAAGGGGGGAGGGGGCCGTGGGAGAAGTTACATTTTCTAAAGCAAAATAGGGAACCCCTTTTTAATTTTATATACTCCACTATTGACTGAACTATTTAATATTACGGATAGCGATATAAAATTAATATTATACTTCTGCTGTTGATTATGGTACAAACATATCATACCTGTATTTAAACTATGTGTGTTCGTCGCTCACTTCCTCATCAAAAGTACCCATAACGTATTCTGTTTCAGATTCAGGCTCGGCTTCGTCTCTAGATACAGCATTTGCTCAAAGTACCTCCCTCAACTTACCTCTAAACCTTTTGGTACTCCCTTCAACATTCAAAAACTTCGGAACTGCCATTTTCTCCCCCACTCACCATGCATACTCCTTGCCATGTAATTCATAATTATTCTATTTCGTGCTATTCCCCCCCCCCTCCCCCCTGCCCGTGTGTATATGGAATTATTTTCCCGAAAAGGCCTGATATTGTTTTTGACCTCTCCTTCCTTTTGCCGAGTTTGTTTTGGTAGCTTTTACAAGAGTTGCTAAAGCAAATCAAAATAGTTTATAAAATCATACTGACATCTTGTAACATTAACAATTATTTGAGTTAAGTTAATTTTGAAATTAACTAGCTGTGTTTCTCGCCAACACTAGTTTAGTTTGCTCTTTACCATATTTCTTGCATTTGAAGTTTGACTGATTGACGAAATGGCACAAGTGTAATATTTAGTATTTTGCAATGATTGCAAATCATTGAAAATTGAAAAGTGTGTCTGTATAAAACTTTAATTAGTGCATAAGATTGCATTGTATATTTTGTGTTCAATATATACACACACTGGTATAAAGTGTTGGTATTACAGCCGATTACTTTACCAAGTATCTTTGTTTTTGGTGAGTAAGGGCAGATGATAAGAGCAGGTGTTATTTTGGAATCAGTTCCAAAAGCACTTCGGCAGGTGTCGAGGTTTGATACCATGACAGATCACAAGAGAAACATCAAGAAACTACAAAGCGAATCAAACCCTTCAATTATATCGGAAAACTTGCCATCAAAATTATATTCGAATGTTTAGATCTAGCCTGCAAAGTTTCTAGCTAAGCCTAAGATAAGATATGTTCCAATTTTTTTGTTTCATTCTTTACAACTTTCAGATATGTGGGCCACGGCCTGTCAGACCCCACTGAGATGAGGAAAACTGCTTTGTTTGTTAAAGGATAATTTTATACGCGGTTCCGTGCCCATATGAAGAGATGCAGAGAAAAAAGCAGTGAAAGTTCACAATGATCAACTTTTTCCTGGAGAACGAGAAATGGTTAATTTGCTCTCTCGATGTTGTGATAATTTGCCTTAGCTACTGAAATTACGTCAGTAACAATGAATTATTGAAATGTGGCTGTTTGGCCACACTCCGATGATATCAGGCAATCTCAGGGAAAATTGGGCTGGTGAAATAACGCAGACCAAAAAGGAGTTATCTCTTTATCCGAGGCGCAGTTTTACTGCGGAATTCATAACTAAGGTAAGAAAGATGGTGTTGGCTTATCACCTCGGGGGAAAAAGAGCAATAGTGACACCACCGTGATCGAACATCTTGAGTTTATGAACGTATTACTATCTTTTCTAATACCATGAAGCGTTCAGTCTAAACTGTTGTGAAATAGTTGCGATGTTGTCGCAAGACAGAGAGAAAGAGAGCAATTACCGAAAGAATATTCGCGAGTGAGCCGAAAGCAGCAGCAACGAGTTGTAATTAACTTGCTGGCAACAACTGCGGAATGGAAGGGCTGTGATATGGCTGATCACGGTCGCCATATTGCATCTGTTGTTGATCAGCAGGTCTTTTTCAAACATGCAAACAAAACGTTACGGGTGTCGGTGTGTCTTATTGAGCCTAACTTAGCTTTACACAGCTCGCGATGATTAACAGCACATGGTGTAACTGTTTTAAATGTTTTTGTCGGTTTTAATTACGCCAAAAAACTGCTATGGCCAGTGTATTTTAGTGCGCTGAATTCTGGAACCAAACCTCGTTTAATTCAAATTACGATAATACTTCAAAAGCAGAACCATTTTCACAAGAAGTATAGCTGAAACATTGCTTTTGGAAGGAGTGCTACCTCGCCGCGGTACAACAGAGACTTAACAGTGAATGCGTCATTTTATCCTGCTAAATTGCTGTTCCAGGTAACGTTATTCGAAACAAGGCTTCGATGTAAACTACCGGAGATCACAATGAAAGGTGATTTACCTTGTATGGGCCGTAGAGTGCTGGAATGCTTTTCCCAACCAGTTACCAGCTTTGCAAAATCCGAATCAAATGACTGAAGCAGATGACACGACGTGCTTCGCTTGAGGAAAGATTTCCTGTTTTTACCGTGCGTCAGTTCAGATGATGACTACCTATTGTTGTCATGGGTTATTGTTTTCGCGGAAATTCTCTCGATATTTAGCAAACCAAAAAGCTGCGAGACTGAAAAGCTTTAATCAAAGGAGTAATCGAATTAATTATCAAACCCGATCTTTCCAGTACAATTTTGTTTGATCGAATCGTTGTGCTGAGTTACAATTCCGCAGCAACTCGAGAGCCAGACCAGTTTGTTTGTTTGTAGTCCCACAAGTGGAGTACACCTCTTTCTAGGGCTACCATATCCACATGTAACCAGGCCCTCAATGTTGCCATGAGTTACAGTAAACTCAAATGAAATTATAAACAGTAAATAGAAGAGTTAGATGCCCAGTCTCAAACTGGTTATTTTAAAATACAGTTTCCCAAAACACTTTTAGAAACACTGTGAAGAAGCGCACGACACAAAATGGTGAACTTGGGGCGTTCAACTGACTATATTCTGGCATAGCAGCACATTGGGAAAGGTTTCTGGAAACCCTCACAAACCAGTCGTCACTAATAACGATTAAGAATTAAGCTAAAAGGCAGATCATATACACCGTAACCATGTTTTGTGTATGAATGGAAGTATTGATTTTGCGTTTTCATACTCTGGAATATAATTCCTCCCCACTGCTGCCCTAATTGGACTGCAAATTTGTATAAATGCAGTATTACCAGTTGTCTTCGTGGTATAATAATTCTCATGCGAGTTAATGAAATTGGGATGTTTATCTTGTCTTCAAAGTTTTTAAGACAGTTGGAGCCCAAGACTAAAGGTTGTTGCTTGAGATATCAACAGAAATTGTGGTACAGGCTTGACGGAGCCTGCAGTCAAACTGGATTTGGTCAACATTTCTTAACATTTTGGTTTCTGCTGAGAATGAACTGAAAACGGAAAAAAACGGTTTCCATTAATTTTTGCCGTATAATGTAAAGAGAAAAACTGTTTCAAGTACCCACGCGCGTGAACACAGTGTGGACAAACCGAAAAAATAATGGTAACGGTAATGGTAACGGCTAATGGCACGGTAACAGTAACACTAATGGTGACGGAGATAGTAATGGTAACGGTAACAGTAACGGTAATGGTGAACGGTAATGATAATGTAACGGTAATGGTAACGGTAATGGTAATGGTAACGGTAATTCTAATAGTAACGGTAATGGTGAACGGCAACGGTAATGGTAATGTAACAGTAATGGTAACGCTAATGGTGATGGTAATGGTAACGGTAATGTTAATGTTAATGGTGATGGTGATGGTGATGGTAACGGTAATTGTAATAGTAACGGTAATGGTGATGGTAATGATAATTGTAACGGTAATGGTAATGGTAACGGTAATTGTAATTGTAATAGTAACGGTAATGCTAATTATAACGGTAATGGTGATGGTAATGGTGAACAGTAATGGTGATGGTAATGGTAATTGTAATAGTAACGGTAATGGTGATGGTGATGGTAATGGTAACGGTAATCGTAATTGTAATAGTAACGGTAATGGTTATGGCGATGGTAACGGTAATTGTAATAGTAACGGTAATGGTGATTTAAATGGTAATGGTAACGGTAATGGTGATGGTGATGATAATGGTGATGGTGATAGTAATGGTAATAGTAACGGTAATAGACTGCAAGACAGTCCCTTCGCCAGAAGTCGAAAACACAAGCGCGGTCGCCGAATGGGAGACTGGGAATAAGAAGTGAGCGCGCGGACGGAAAATAGGGAATGGGGAGGAGTGGGCGGAAGACCTTTGCATACTGAAATTCTGTACAGAAATCGAATTGTGTGTTTCTAAGCAAACGCAAAATTCCCATTTTGTCAAGGAGGTGTCACTATGGACTGTATCGCAAAGCAATGCAATGCAAAGCTCGACGCAATAAAAACTGTCAAGTTCCAGGTGATTTATGCCGCAGCGGAAGAAGTTCTCCATCTGAAGTTATTAGAAATCTTAAAATATCTGTTGTTGTTTACGAGTCACACTGTCTATTCGTGGTACGTATACGTTTGTATTGGATTATTAAGGCAAGCTTAATTATGTTATTTTGTCTGATATTCAATGTTTGCTTCTGTAGTGTTTCACTAACCACAACTGTTTCCGAAACCAGTGGGCAGGACTGCAAACAAATCTTCACCAGCGTAACAAAGTTCGAACGGCTTCCTTTTGCTCTTCCTTCAGTACTTTCCCTGGTAATTTTTCGTTAGCGATTACATCGAA
>JANSTR010150397.1:0-10923 GCA_025434805.1 Antipathozoanthus remengesaui | reverse complement strand
CAAATATACAACTCGATCTTAAAATAACGTGCATTGGTGCAGTTGTCTGTTCACTTGGTCCCGCTTGACTTACGCCCCCCCCCCCCCCGCCTCCCCCTTTAATACCCCATAGGTATCGTTGTTGCTTGGTATTTTTTAAAAAAGGCTTAAAATATTGAAATGGCCTGCTTGCTATTTTTTCATTACAAAAAAATCTTGCGTATTTTTGAAGTTTACTCAAGAAGTGCGAAAAAAACTCGCCTTCGGCTCGTTTAGTCAATGCACTTTCTTTCGTGCAGTTCAAGCAGTCCCAAGAAGCCAACTGAACAGGACGCGCGGACTAGCTTGCGAAACTTGGATTTTTTTATGGGAAATCGAGGCGTGTCTGTGCAGGCATTTTGGCGGTAATTTGATTCAGTTATCACTGCTGCTCTTTCAGGACTTTCATCTAGATGAGAATGCCTGGAACTTACATTTTTGTTTTATAAAACACAAGAAATTGCAAAAAAAGACATTTTTTGAAATCTCACAATTATTTTTGGTGCTTCTCGTTTCTTGACACCGAGGGGCTGGCATGTCCGAGTCATGAGTGTGCAACCGGCTGGTACATCACCACATGGTACCAAACGCTGGTCGCAGAGCAGGCGTACTGAGCTCAGTTGGTTAGTGCGCTGCCTACTGTACTAGAGGTCCGTAGTTCGATTCTCGGTGATCTCAACGTTTGTTTCGACTTTCCTCCGATACGTGTAGTTGGAGCTTTAAATACCCGTAAAACGGAGCATTGACAGAGGAAGGGGGTAAAGGGCGCACCTTCGAAATGCTTTTAAAAATACGAGCCTCTGGCTCGGGAGGTTGGGCAACCACTCCCCGCGTTATCGAAGTAAAATAAACTACCTTTTACATGTCATTTGGAATTTTACTTTTCAATTCGGTTTTTCCTTTCTTCTACTCTTCCTTAATTCCTTTCTTTCTCTCTTCCTTTCTATCTATCCTTCTTCCTTTTTTAGTTTCTTTCTTTCTTTCATAAGGGGGCGTCCTAAAATTGATTTGGCACCGCTTAACATCTATTGGACGTTAAGGGCTTGTCCCCTTTATGTCCACTATTTTTTTGGCTTTTATATGTATATTAAAACATGCCGATACAATTTACTTTGTTGGCAGTATACCAATATAAATAATTGAAGTTGAAATAATAGAGCTAAGTAAATACTAAAATAAACTGGGGAATCTAAGATTTTAAAAGTAACATAGCTACTATAAGCGTATGTTATACTATTGAATAAAATTGCAAATAAATGGGTAGCGTTTCCACTATTTACAAGCGTTTTTCCTTAACGTCCACTGGCAACCCTTGGAACCACCTCCATCGCGTTGCCTTTTTATTTTGCATATGCATTATTTACTTTAATATTCCCGCTTGAAATATTACTATGTTCTCGTAAGCCACGTGTATTAAAGAGACACATTGCTGGAATGAACAAACTGATCTACCAAGAAATAAAACTAAACACCTAACTCATGAAGGAAGTATTGACAGTATTGTCTGCCTACTGCATTCCTTTAAAATACTGCAAAAAATGTGAGTCTGCCCCTTTCATTATTTGGAAGGAAATGTCCTCCTACCTCATAAGAAATAATATGTGGCCCTGGGTTATGGCAGCAGATTAGGAACAACTCACCAGTCTATAACAGGTTTTCCTGATTATCTTTAATTTCAGATTCTTACCAACACACTGGTAAGTTCAACTTTTATTTCATGATGGTTTAGTTAATGCACTCCTGCTAACTTGGAATCACACTGGAGTGGCTCTCGTTAATATATTAAATACATTGACCTATAGACATTATTTACAACTTATGTTACAACGCTATTCCAGTCATAAAGTAACAACTAGTATTTGGTTATTATTAGGGTAATAATGGCAGATAACAAGTTGGAAATGTTCAACACTCGAGTCAAGAGATGCCGGCATACACAGCACCTTCTCTTACAAACAAAATACGCAAAAGGTGCAATATTATTTCATTGGTGAAATATCCCAAACATGGGTGTAAGTTCAGTTATACTCTGACATGTTTCTTAGTTGTTTTTTGGCAAACTAACATGTTCTTCCACTATAAATGTAGAATTAACATCTTGCAAAAGACATTAGAAGGTTCTTCCATCTCTAGTTGTAAACATTCCTAAAATCAAATAATCAACTCCTTGAGTTAAACTCCCACAAAGCCATCTAACGCAAGCTATATCATATTATTTCATGGCACTAAAACAAAATTAGAATTGATTACGTGTATATAAAAATAGTTTTCAAATGTAGCTGGGTTATAAATGGATGTTGATGTATATCTGTGACTCAGTTAGATTCCAGCCTTGAAATATGCCTCTGGTAAATTTCAAGGACACTACCTGATCACATTCAGTACATTTCTTCAAATTTAAAAGCTTTACTGAAAAAATATGATTTGAAAAAGTCATGTCAAAATTTGGGAGCTTCCTGTAACTAAAATGTCAACTCAACCACGAAGTTACCAAGATTACCGAAAATTGTTGCATAGTTTATACCTTAATTTTGTATGCATGATGTACATCTGTATATGCATAAGAGACTGACTACCGTAGCTATCACATGTGCATGCGATCAAGGACAAACGATACCACCTTATGCACAAACATCACAAATGATAACTTTGAAATATGCGACTGTGAAGGAGGATGCCACACTGATTTCCTGGCTGTAATAAACACCAGCAAATATAAAGCTCAGTCAAATAACTAAACCTCTCACATTGGCACTGGAGATTCCTTTCTACAATATTTCTATATCATTTGACTATGGTTCGTTCTCTTTAGTAATTTTCTCAAAAACAATGTCAGCGTACTAAGCTATGGCAATCACAGATTGAAGCAAAGTTCTTTAAGTAACAATTTCAACTAAATCTTTATACAGTCCTACATCAGGCAACATAACTACTGAACAATGCCCTGTGAGGGTTTTCAGTTCTGATCAATGGTGTGCTAGCTGACAGTTTCACTTATTAGAGTCAAGAAAAGACTTCAAAACTATAATTCTATAAATTGTACAAAACATAATTTGGGAAAAATTTAATCCTGACTTTTTATCAGGACATTAGCTGAGAAAAGTTACTATTAATAACCATCATCAAACAGTTATAATAAAATTTTAAGTTTAATAGGAGATACAAAAAAAGCTAATTATTTTATCACAAGTGATTGAATTACTCCAGTAATATCCACTGAGTGATAACATAATTATGTGATGACTTGCACAAAACACTCTATTAAATCAGTTTGTTTGCATTTTTTGAACTTAATTTCAATACTAATTGAAGGGTTTAGAGCAAAAACAACATAAGTGACTTTGTATGAAAAGTTTTAAAATTCTCCCAAAGGTTATATAAAGAAAAAGGAATAACTTAGGAAGAATTGAGAACTCGATCAAAAGTCACTTACATTATTTTTACACTAGTATCTTCAATTTTATTCTTCTCGCATGAATCAGTAAAATAGCAGTAGCTTTATGTGTAACAAAAAAATAACACAAGAATATTAGTCTTCCATCTGATGGTTCTTTAAATGAAGTCCAAGAGCTGTGTCGAGATATGTTGCAAAAATAACACTTTAACTGCAACTAAAAATGTGTTCCAAAACAACTTAAAAAGGTGTTAACCTTCTAAATTCATGGCAAAATAATTACAATAATAGATTACTCAGCTTTATATTTACAGCAAGTGGTATTAAAAGAACCAAAATGAACTCTGTTGTGTGTTTCATTTCATAGCATTTAGAGATATTATCTTAGTAGATATTAATTCATTATATGGTGTACATATCTTTGCAATAGACCTTTATCATATTATTGAAAACTTGATGTAATCATGTTATGTAGTCTGTATATGCCAGAAATTGAAAGAGCAGATCAAACTTGGTAAGTGCCAAAAATTTTGAAATTTAATACTGAAAACTACAGGTGACACAAGGAAACTTTTTGAAAATTGAAAATCTAAAGGAGAATGAATGGGATTTTATATGAGCACTGGATGGGCATGAATGCCGGCTCAGCCTCAGTCCAATGATGCAATTTCTCACACATTCTCCTTAGATTTTTGGATATATTTTGTTTTCAAAAACCTCACCAATATGTCACAGTTTTTAATATTTGGCCTCTAAATATCTTATGTAAAATAAATTTGACTAGCTCTTTCCATAAATATCTGGCATTTATAGAGTACAATCCAGGGGTTTCATTAAGGGCTGGGCACTGGGCAAATTGACAAGCTGTGAAGACGGCTTTGCCAGCTGCTTTCAGCATCTCTGCAACTATAGCTTTCTATTAAAGGCCGTGTATAAACTTTGCCTGGTTGTAAAATCTAAATCCTCTCTTGCTTTAAACCTTAATGAAACCCCTGATAATCAGGACACCAAGGGTTTTAATTGACACAAAAAGTGTGACAAAGATCTATATGATAGCGATAGTACATGAATCACAAAATAGTTGACTTGTATCACCATGTAAAGTTTGGCTAACCCTGAGCTGATCACTTTGACATATAAATGCCTAAAAGAAATTTCTTCATTGATTTCTTAGTTTCATAGTTCTTGAATAAGCACCCTGAACACAAATTTAAAATTAGATATCAGAAATAATACAAAGGAAGACTTACAAAATAGAGTAAAATCATGAGCTCCAACAGCTAGGTGAAGACTCAGTTCTTGGAGCAATTGCCCAACAAGAAAGCTGCATTCTTTGAATGGTTCTTGAGGGCATGTATAAATATAATTTCTGGTCTTAAAGTAAGAACTTGTTTGATTAAAACAAATTTTACTGGTAGCTGCAGCCAGCGAACTAATTTTAAGAGGAGCAGTAGACATGTGTTTCTGTTTCACAGATTTAGAGGTGATTGCTGAGGGAGGGGGCACTTATTCAAGAAAATACATTATTATAATTAATATTTTGCAAACCCACACAAACCAACAAAACATACAAGATATTAACAAACATGGTCTCAGTTAACGGGAGTTGCAATTGAATGCATATGGGTTTGTGGTGAACTCACATTGTCTCCTTCCAGTTTAACTTTGTGCCATGTCTCACCAAGTGCTTTTGCAAAATGCTCATCTACTGATCCAGCAACAGATGTTGCACTGGGACTAACAGCAAAATAATCTTTGCCCAAGCTTCGCCTGAAGTGTTCTTCAACAAAAGGATCAGCAACATCTGAAATAATTTCTCTGCGATGGTGACCTGCCTGAGTTGCAAAGACTCGCTCTTGAGCATACAGTTGTGAAGGAGGTAAAAAGTTTACAGGTGAACGCATGATGCTTGTTTTTGCCGTTGTTATGACTGAGGGTCTTGACTGTGCCAGTGACTGTGATGACTCAACAGTACTGCCATTTTTAGGAACTATGGATATTAGGGGAGGTGGAATCATTTCTGCCCTTGGCCGCACAGGAGTTGGACTAACTGGTGATCTACAGAAGAACAAAATATAACACTGTGTTACACAATTATGCAGATGACAGAATCAACGTCACAGATAATATCTGGATAAATTCACAATATCCTTTTGCTTTGTTTATAATAATTATGACATTCTTGAGGAACCCAACCCTTACAAACTTTCTTTCAGCAATGTCCTTTTTGCACTAGCCTACATTCAGAACTATGCCATGTAAACCTTCAAGTCGCAGTCCCCCTTGCAATGTAATGAAGCATATCTCAAACACTTACTTTGCAAAATAAAGTCTTTATACAGAGAGGCTCTAAAATTTTGCTCTCAATCAATATATATTTCTCTCCAGTTCACTACGGTAATTCCTTCCACTTTGGTGAGAACTATTCCAAGTCCTAATGAAACAAAACTTCTGCACAGAAAATGCATAAAGCCCTTTTGTCTCTTACAATTGAATGAAAGTTTGCAGCAAAAAAGAAACACTTATTTACTTCAAAAAGAGTTTTGTTATTTTTCATTTCAAAAAATGATGTGCACAAGTCAATGCATTTTCAATATGAAAATATATTAACCATTCTAATGTGGAATTCAAGAAAACTGAATACCACAGAACAGCACACGTTAGCTAGCAGTACGATGCATAGTTGAATGAATGTTTATTCATTTTAATAAGGAGTTCTGTGAGGTGTGACAGGAAGTAGGTCATATATATAACTTACACAAAAAGAAAACTTTCAAATCTGGAAATCTTTTAACAAAGGTAATTCTCATCCCTTCAACTATTATGTGCACAATCTGTTATCCATCAACTTTCATATATTGTTTTTCTTTTGTATAAATTATATTTTTCGGAAGCAAACCCATACCCCTCTTAAAAATAAAACACAAAAGTTGTTTTTGACATTTGTTGGAAAATGTGTTGTTCTTGTTTCCAAAAAGATTACTTGATCAACCAACTGGAGGCTGCCCAAGGATAATAATGTAGCTGCCATCTGACTGGACTTTGATATATATAGTATTGATTAACTATACACCATAAGTATAAGATTCTTAACTCTAAGCAAGTACTTTAATAACCAAAGTTCTGTTTCAAACAAATGTTATGGAGGACGCCTGGTATTGATCGTTGCGAATGACAGGTGAAACGTGAAGATGAGAGAGCAAGATAATTTTGTGTTTGGCATCACTGTGGGGAGGGGAAAGGAGGTATTGTTATTCGGCAGAAGTACAAATGTACAAGTTAGAAGTTCAAACACTGCTGATCAAGACTGACATTTTTGCGAATGTGTATGATGCAAGTTATAGACAGTGCTGGCAAACACATGTTTTTGCATTGTCCAGAGTTTGCATACCTCCATAAAGTTGGTTCACTTTGTCTGTTCCGGGATTCAAACCTAAAATCAATCACTTTAAATACTGAGCACTTCAATGTTGTTCATCAAAAGGCAGTGGGATCAACTTTTGACAGCAAGACCTTATATTATCTTGCACTGGGTCAAAATAAACTCTTTAACATAAAACCAACATGGGGGAAGTTGAGGAAACAATGGCACCTTGTATTGTGTATTGTACGAAAATAAAATGACAAAAACCAGCCAAACAGGAATGTGCAATGGACAAGTGTTATATTCTTATATGAATGA
This sequence comes from Antipathozoanthus remengesaui, assembly GCA_025434805.1. Taxonomy (NCBI): domain Eukaryota; kingdom Metazoa; phylum Cnidaria; class Anthozoa; order Zoantharia; family Parazoanthidae; genus Antipathozoanthus; species Antipathozoanthus remengesaui. Next base: position 3,829 of record JANSTR010150397.1, on the reverse strand, counting down.
AATATTTGTAAAAATAACAATGTGAGTAAAATTCCCGTAAAATATTAAACACTTATCGTCACTTGTTATTCAAAGTATTTCTGTTACTCAAGGAAGCACAGATACGTATATTGTTCAGTTGGAAACTTCGAGAAAAATCTTATTACAGCCGTTCCAGTCAAACTTGAGACACTCACAATCAAATCAAAGGAATATCAGAGAACAATTTAGAATTAGAAGTTAATTGGACATGACTGAGCTTTGAAGGGGCAAATTCAATACAACTGACGCAAAAAATACCATGATCTCCAGTTTCATCGGGAATCCAGTCGGTATCATCTCTCGGTATTTATATGCGCCATAACAACAACTTAAAAAATCGATTTAATCATTGACGAAATGTGAAACTATTATGTTCCGATACAATAAGAACACTTGTCGATGTTCTTTTGAATTGAATGATGTACTAACAGGGGTTGATCAGAACACAATCAGCTTTACTCACGTTTGCGTGCAAGCAGTTTTCATGGAAGAACTGGAAGCCCCTCCACTCTTGTTCATATGACCTTCGTCAAAATTCAGCGCCTGAGCTATATCTCGTCTCTCTTGGTTTCGCTTCCTTCGATTCTCCGCCGATGGAGTGAGTTTCGGAGAATCTTCCAGGGTCGCCGCGCTGTCAGCAGCGCTTTCCAACGAGTCTGAAATTCGAAAACCAACACACATCAACAAGAAAACAAAAGACGGATACATTCCCTCGCCCATCTCACGTCAACATTCTCTCATGCTTTGAGCTCCTGCGATTCCGTTCCATCAAAATTTGAACGTTGCCCAGCTCGAATGGAATGGAATGACTACTTACAAATCATTTGCTGAAGAAAATCAACCGAAGATAAAGAACTCTTTAGACGAATTTCTTCGCTTTCCTTCGAAGGAAACCCTTGCTTTTAGTATGTTCTAAGAATGCTGGGTAAAATGGATAATAGCTGAAAAATTTGCAATGGAATTCAAACCACGAAGGAAGACCGTCCCCTCGTGACCCATGCGTGAATACTGTCCACACACAATACTTTTTGATTTTGATGGGGCACGAAAAAAAAGGAAGCTGTATTTTATAGTTTTTAATTACACTCCCGGAATTTTAGCAGCAATTTTAGCGTTACTAGCGCCATTAAATTTTTAAAAATATCCTTTCCCTGTTAAACAAGATGCAGTAACCGCATTAATGGTTATAAATATTCAACCAATATATCCACGCTGCCTCACTGACATTTATATTTCAGAGTTCATACATTCCATTCATTGCGTTCCAATGATACGTGGGTAACACAATTGATTTTCTTTGCTGTCATATTATGAACACGCCAGCCGTAGTTCCGGGAAACTATTCAATCGAAATGAAATTTATATAAAACATTGACAAAACTACCAGATTGTGATATCAGAAAAGCGTTTACTGGTTCAATAATCGCGTACGTAAATTTTATACTCCGATTTCCTGACAAGTAATTCGGTCCCGGAATACGATCAAGAGTAATCTCTGAATGTCGAATGACAAACCCACAACACTTATCGAACAGAAATATAAACTCCCACCACATGCTTCAAGCTGACGTATTGTAACTTTATACATAATAGTGTTTGAGATAGAAAACCTGATACGAGGCAACTCGAGCGGATCTTGATGAAAATCTTTAACAAAACCAAGTTTCTGCGACTGTAAACATGTGATACGAGATCCGTTCCAACACGTTCTCAAGGCGAGTTAGAAATAAACAACGAAAGACACAAGTCACAAGAACGACGGGAAACGCAAAAATTAAAACTGAAAATGCAACTTACTCTTCTCTTCTCCGGGCTGTACAAGCGACGCTGCTCTGGAGAGGACGTCGAGAGGAGTTTCCATATCTTTCTGCCAAGGTCAAGCAAGGCAAAACTGATGCAGTTTGAAAGAGAACAGTTCTAACACAGCTTCGCCTTTCAAATCAAATCCAGATTCACTTTCCCGCTCAAGGCGGCTGAATGAAATAACTATTTGTACTTGTGCTGTATCACGACACAGTTCTTTCCTTCTCAGGTTCTTCTTGGCGTGATCTCAAAAGAAATGAGAAAATCCCGCAGTTTGTCCGGGTGAGGAAAATGTTGTGAAATCAACAAATTCATTCTGTGCTGGAATGAAAAGAACGATGATGCCACTCTGTGTCCGATAATACCGATTCTATGATTGGTTAAAATCAAAGTAGTGCTATTTCTAATATCTCGTTTGATTGGTTGATTTGTCGTCACGCCTTAAATGGCTGTCTGACCAAGGAACCAGCCAGTTATTTCGGTAACAGTCGTGACATGAACGGGACCAAACAATTCAAATTTAGAACATTGCATTTTCGCATTCTTAAAATGTCTTAAACACTTCTCGTTCCCAGTGACGTCTGACCCTCAAAAAATTTGGAAATTAGGTTTCTGGAGCTCGGTTTTTTTCCGAGTTCCTTGTCTCCGCACAATCGCCATTTATTACTATTAAAATTAGGTTTCACTGGGGTAAAATAAGTCTGCATGTAACTTGTTAAAAAATTGTAAATCATTTTAGCAGCGAAAACTTAGAAAATTGTAGCGCAATCAATAATTTGCAAAATTGTATATTGCATCAATCCATCATGCGCCCAGTTCTATTTGCAATATTACGTAAATTTATTTATATTTTTTTCAAAGGCAGAAAGAGTAATTTCAGTTTTGATAAACAATATAACAGCAACCTTTTATTTGTTTAAAAATTGTACCTGGAGTCTAGTGGAGAAAAATTTGGACATACTACATATTTGTCTAGCGTGGCACTTGGGAAGGGAAGGGATTTCGCGGCAAAAAGGCCGCGTTTGATATCTGTACTATTATCTTTGTTTTAAGGGAAGTTTTTTTCAAGAATTTAATGTGGGGAGTCAGTTTAAAAATAACGATAAATTAATGTCATACAAAAAGTTGCGAAACAGGATAGTGGATAAAAGATATCTGCTTTTATAAACAATTATATCGTACTTCATATTTAGTTTTTGAAAGCTAAAATATATTTTAAGGTGTCAAAGCATTGTGAATCTTATTAACAGCTGAAAAGTGGTGAATGTTATCGATAATTACCTCAGACTCGTCATTGTGCCCTTTGATTTTCCAGTATTAAAAACATTATGTCTGTAGTCATTTATGAGTCATTCTCAACTAAAAACGCTTCGAAAAAAATATTTCAAAATATTGGTTTTATAATAGTGGAAAATGTTGACGCGCCGATAAAACATTAAATATAAAATGTCTGGCCTAAATATCATATGGTATTAATTTTTTTTAATGTAACTTTTTTAAAAATAAATGATTTGAATGAAAATCTAATATGATATCTTATGTATAACATTTAATTTTAACATCCCTTCAACTTAACGAATTTGCTATTTAGCGGATTTTAAAGTCTCTAAAAGGATACAGTGAATAAAATAATAATAGTTATATTCGCTTATTCCAATTGTATAGATACAGGCCTCAGTACTCAAACGAAAGAAATCTTATCTTTAAATAATAATCTTTTGTCGTAATATGGGAAATATTTTAATTTTAAAAGTCCTAAATCACCCCGTACGTACGGTACCTACGTGAACAAACCCTTTGTTCCATTTGCAGATATATGAGGCACGAGTTTGTTAAAGATGAAATCTGCATAGGAGCTACGCAGAGAACAATTTTTTCAAACACTCAACATGAATCTATATTCTCGTCTCTGTCGTCAAACGACAAAATTCTTACAATTTCTTTGACTCTGACTTGTAAGTTGCAAAAGTGTATTACGCCCACCGCGTAACGAACCACCCACCCC
>JANSTR010150386.1:0-10923 GCA_025434805.1 Antipathozoanthus remengesaui | reverse complement strand
AACAATTATCCCCCTCAGTGTCGGTGCCTAGCGATAAATATTCACCTCGCCGCTTCGCGGCTCGGTGAATATCCACCACTAGTCACCTCCACTTCGGGGGATAATTGTTAACTGTATCTTTCTTAAAGATTATCTGTAAGTCGTAATCCTTAATGTAACTGATAAAACAGATATGGATTGAATTGAAATACCAAGTAGTAAAATCTTGCTACAAATCAAGAAATTCCACTATCCATTGATGAAACTCGTCAGACATGCGAGTGCGCACTTGAACAGTCAAAGCATTAGGATAAATGTGGATATATCTAGTATTAATCAGTAATTGCGCTGTAACAATCTCTTACATTATTAAAAATGAGGGGTGAGTAAAGCAATACCAGTTATGTAAAACATTTAAAATCGAATTCTCCAATATATATAAAAAATATAATAGGACTATAAATTTGTTATAGATATAAAACGAACGTTTTCGGTCGACTTGACCATCGTCAGTTATTTCGCGGTTTCGATTGGTTTCAGTGTTTATATGCAGTTACAGAACAAAAGCAATTCTTAAGTTATTCCACTTGGGAAGAGGGACAATTCAATGGACTGAATTTGCTTATTCAGCGAATATTTCCCAGTTAAAAATAATGTAAAACAAAGTGCAAGTTCGGGAGGCAGAAATAAATAAATTCTAGAAATGGTCAAACGAATAGATTCTGGAAACCGGTATTATTCTCCAATTTGGAAATATTCGGCGAGATTCCACTGTTGACCTGTTAACTGGTTGTGAAAAGACAATTGACAAGTTGTATGCTTGGCGAGTTCATTGTGACTCAGTGTAAGTTACCATTTCAAGTTTCATGATCTTCATACTATCCCTCAAGATATTTGCTGGTGCACCAAGAATTCTCGCAAAAGCTGTCATTGCATTGGCTCTGTATGGTGAACACGCGACCTGCAAATCAAAGGATTTGTTTTTGCTCTTGGACAAGTACTGATACACTTAATACCTAAGAAATTATTTGGTCTTGGCATGCATCTATTTTAGTCAAGCTAGTAGCAGTGTGCATGATCATATTTTGCCGGGTTTTTCTTGATCTTATTATTATATTATCAGGCTATTTCTACAAGTAAATTATCTAGTTACTTATATCCATTTTGAAATCACTGGTGATTCCTGCAATTTGATTGGTTCCACAAAACACGATTTCAGCTGTAATCGCACTGTTTGAGTCTGTAATCGCACTGTTTTGAACAACCAATCACAAATCAGAAAAAGCTCAAATAGCCAATCACAATGCAATAAAAAAGGATGCACAATGTGTGCACAATGCTGAAAATATGACATATTTAAATAACTTACATTTTTTGTTGGAGGACAAAAAAACCATTAGCACTTGATTATGAATTAAATATTTCAATATGGATATAATTAATTGGTAATTGAACTTCGTGTCGTACAATTTTGGTCTGAAATCATACTTGTGACTTCAAATCGAACTCGCGCTACGCGCTCGTTCAATTTTGAAATAACGCGTATGATCTCAGACCAAACTGCACTCTACTCACTTCAATTACCATTATAAATTAAAGCAAACTACCTTACTACAGAAAATCATGCAAACGATGCACTTTATTAACGCGAATTTAAAACAAAATCGTGTTATTTTAATGCATATAAACATATGAATTTAATTTATATAATCCTAGCTTTTGCAAATTTGCGTTAATTTTGTGTAAGGTATTATTTTCGCGTTGTCAAAATGCGTTGTTAATTTCCTATAACAAACTAGTACAGACCAAGTTTGAATTGCTTACTTGGACACGATGTGTTGACATTACAATCTTGTTGGCTCGAGCCAGACCCATTGCACTGTATCATTTGGACTGGCCCCACATATGGAGGGAATTTACACTTCCGCTTCCGTTGTTGAAAGCCTTTGTGGCATGTCTTACTACAGTGTCCCCAGCTCCCCCAGGCCTCCCACGCCCCGTACACTGCAACGAGGCAAAATAAACGTCATTTTACCCTCCCAAGGCACTTAGAAGCGCGGTGTTACGGTAATTCGGTACATATAGGTTACGGTATAGAAAGCGCAACGTACCAGCGTACGGGATATTTCTTATTCACGAGTGAGCGAGTGTTTTGATTTGCAAAAACGATTGAACAATCCCGTACAGACATTTTTCAGTTATTATGCGAGATGCTTGTTACATGTATCACGAGAATTTTGATTGAATTTTTGTTTAATTTGAGCTCATATAGAGTAGCAAACTCAATTTATAAACATAACAAAATTACATACAGATTCTCGACATAAAACCCGGATGTGCGTGCATGCCAGTCATAAAACCCGCCAAAATTTGTTAAATCAATTTCAGTGCACAACCCTGATTGGTCAAAATCCTTTCACGCTGTTGCTGATTGGTCATACTACGACATGCACAGTACACTTAGTGTGCATCAGTAACACATCTTTTGTAAGGCAATTTTACACATCACCGTGTGTATACGGAGCACATAGACTGGTTAGGAGTTCTTAAAGTTAACACACCTTTTGAACATATTGAAGGGTGTGCTGATTAACGCACCATGTAGTGTCACCTATACACATCGTGGCGTACACTTGCCTCTACAGTAAATGAAAAGATGGTAGTGGAAACAGCCTTACGCCGTTCTTATTGCATGTATAGGTTTTATTCTACGTGTCAAAATAAAGCCAGATGCGTAGCTACCTGTAAGCCAGTTAAGCCCGGGCTTACCAGATTTTCTGAAACCCTTTTCTTCGTCCAATTTCTTTCATTTCGGAAAATGAAGATACAGGACCGACAAAATGGTCCCTCGAAATCATTCTGCTGGAGTTGTTTTCTTTATTTTTCATGTAAAACATCACCGCGTCCATCATTGTAAAAAGAAATTTTACTTTTTGTCGTCTCCATTTTGACTTATAATAAGTTATTCAAAAAATTGTTTGTTCGGCTAAAGCCTCGTCAACCTGTGAATCCGGGCATACCAGAAAAAATGGCTGGCTACGCGCCTGAAAGCGTAAGTATTTTTACAAATAAGCTTTACGCAGCAAACTCATTCAACAAACAGACAGTTACTTTCCAAATCCTAGTTGTTCTTTTATTTGTTACTCGATAATATTGATCAAGGCAACTAAATTGGAGAGAGGCACTCTTGTAACAATCCAGCCCATGGTACTTACAGGGACATCTTATGTTATAGTTGCAAACTTTTGAGTCCAAGGCGGAACCCTTGCAAGGTAGCATCACCACAGGGCCAGGTGGGTAGGCACCATAACCACAGATCCTTTTCCGATGCTTGAATCCCAAATGACAAGTTTTCGAGCACACGCTCCAACTTCCCCATGATAGCCAGGATCCAGATACTGTTTGGTGAAAAATGGTCAACGGATAAGTTTTATTTAATTGCCCAATGTTAAAACGATGTTCTCGTGGTTGTTACAATAGGGAATTTAAGTACCGAACAATTGACTTAACTACAAAAATTATACAATGACCGCACGTTGGAATGCAACCAGCTGGACACTTTTTAGCCGTCGTCTTGAAAAACAAGAACGTTTTCGGGTTCTGCAGGGAACAAGAACGCCGAAATATAATTGAACGTAATCTTCGTTTGGCTTTAAAAATGAATGCTTCCAATATTTGCCATTCACAGACCTTCATGAAAAACATTAAAGAATAAAACGGAATTTTATGAACAAGAAAAATGAACCGAGAACTCAAAATCCAGCAGCCGTTCTCGTTGACGTTGGCCTTGTTGCTTAAACCTCTAATATGTAAGGGAGGGATCAGCGATTACTGAGGTGCAGCAAGTGAGGAACAACTCGTGCTTTCAGGACTGCTAGTGTTCATCAAGTTATTATCTATCATAACATTGATTGAAAACAGTCAAAAAATTGTTGACAAAACTAATTACCAGTTACCGAATGTAGCGATATTCTGACATTACCACATGCTTGCTCAATAGACCTTTGTCACACTTTTTGAGTCAATGCCGGAAAAACTGATATTGGTATTATATAGAAATATAATAAAATATAATGCTAGAAATAAAAAGAGCAGCCCACTAATTTAGGGGCTTAATAGATCTTTTCACGTGACGTCATGACGGCCATGTTGGTGTACAATAACAATAGAACTGTAATTAGACTCTTTTGTTGTGTAAACCAACATGGTCGCCATGCCTTTTGTAATCTTAATCTCTGGGGACTGAGTGAAAACGATCTATATTAAAACAGCGGTTTTGAACCATCTGAATTCGGTGAGTTTCAGTAAGAGCAATATTAAGGCCCGTTTACTAGTAATTTTTGATGCAATTTTGGTCGCAATTTCCTTTGCAGTTTTTCTTCAACTCGTTTTGTAACTTAAAATAGCACCTTTAAACTATCTGCTTTTTCGGAACGAACAATATTAAAATGTTGCTAACTTCCCAAGACTTGACGTAACTTGGCTGAGACAAAATTACAATGGAAATTACGACAAAAATTGCATCGAAAATTGCCAGTGTAAACGGGCTTTTTAAACTGTGTTGAACTTCCCAAATCTGATCTAACTTGGTTGTGAGACAATTGCCGTGGAAATTGAGACAAAAATTGCATCAAAATTGCCAGTGTAAAAGACCCTAAAGGGTTAACCCTGCGCCACATGGCGTACTGCTAAATTCTCCCAAAGTGTCTCCATAGCTTCCATTTTAAGAAGATTAGAAGAATTTTGCTTTTCATCTCAGATAGTTTGTTTCATATAATCAGTTACTGTATTCTTATAACTAAACAACATCTTCTGTGTAACTAATGTAAGGAGAAGATACATGCTGATAAGCTGGTTGAGGCTGAAAGGGTTAACACCTGCATGCTATCGTGTATTGTTGTTCTCAGCGGGAGTTGACTTTATTACTAGTACCATAACTCACTCGGGCATGGGACCACGACATTACAGTATCGCCGTTCATTGGCCTTTCCCGAGCAGGGAGGATTTACACACGTCCTACTCCTTGCTTGTTGACCGATATGGCAGGTCTTGCTACACCGACTCCAAGAACCCCAAGCGCTCCACGTCACGTAATTAGGATCGTTCTTCATCAAGCTGTCATCGGCAGTGACGTCTTCTCTTGCATCGTCTTCCTCTGACATCTCATTGATTTGTTCTGTGGGGAGAACGTTAACATAAATCACGAATTAGATAGACTTCTTCTTCTCAGTCTTACTTCGTACATTCATTTGAAGGTATTTAAATGTTAGGAAATTGTTAACCTTATTGGTAAATAATTGAAAAACAATAACAACGCATCGTATAATTTTCCTCAAGAGAACACGAGGTAAGCATTAGAGATTTAGAGATTTACAAAGTTCAATGCTTAATGCTAGGCATCAGCTTACGTCAATTTGTCAACCCCACAATCCAGCAGGAAATAAATAGGAAAGTTAAATGAAACTTTGTCATAGAACGCTTCAAGGCAATATAAAACGTTTCAAAGAGATAAATAGAGCTGGCGAAATACAATAGTGGTCATTATTATAGTTTTTGCCTTACAGTTATTTGCTTTTGTTCTTGGCTCCTTTCTTCCTGGAGTATATCCTGAATCGACAAATATTGAACAATATGCAATAAAATGACCCAAAGCCTAAGCATATTCATTTGAACTTACGCCTGCGCAATATACGAACCTCTTGTGGCAACATTCAAGGCAACTGTACCCGTTTCTATATTTCTAGTCGTTGTGTTTATTTTGAATACGTTTTTGTGGTTGTTGATCTGGAGATGATTTATCAGTTGAAATTTGATAGTTTTCCAATCCGTTCGGAATATAAATTTGGAACAAACAATGGCATTCAGTTTTTAAAAGGTTCTAGAGCTCTATAATAAACTTTTATATCACACCCAGCAGCAGACTAGTACTTAAGACAAAAAATAAGAATGAAGAAAACGAACAAGTTTATAGGACTTGGTCGTTGCACTGGAGATTTCCAGATTTACCCTCAACATAACCGGTTTCCATAAATTCCTTTTATTGCGATTATATACTGTAGCTATAGTAGCAAAGGGATAACACAGGTAACAGTCTTTTTTATACACTTGAACGGGAGAATGGTTTCTCGAACCAGTGACAACCCTTACAGAAAAAGTAAGAACACTTTTCAGCTTGGAAGTGTTCTTCTTGGATGTACTGCACCACACAGGAAAACAGTAAATATTGTAATGATCACTAAAGCGTGGGTAACATTTTCTAAAGTCTTTGAGCCAAAGAAATGCATAATTCTGCAGATCTGATGTAGATTTAGCAGAACTGGGTGAAACATTACAACCTGCATCTACAATTGCAGCAGTACATTTCAATCTGTAATTTGAAAGATTATATCACTTCTAATGCGCGATCTGTATGATAATTAAAATTGTTAAGATTGTATTGGACATTTTGATAAGAGATAATGAAAATAGCCTTAAAATCGTATTTATACCTTCAAGGTCTTTGTCGCAGTAGCATTGTGTAAGAAGTAACACAACCAGCAACAGACCCACAAACCACAACGCTTTCGGTTTGGTCATGATGTGGGAGTTGTTAAACTGTTCGTCCTGTTTGTGTTTACACTGGTTTTTAACAGTTCACAGTATATCGATATTGCGTGTTTGGACAATTTAACATAGAAGTTATATTATAAAGTTTGTAAATACTCAAGAGATTGACGTCACCAATTGAAGACCTTTTCAAGGATAACAACAAATTTAAGCTACGATATGCTGCGATGATATAAGGTGAAGATGATTGAAGTGGGAACGCGGCTTGTGCAATCTTGACTCTCACGAAGAGTACTGGGAGCTATTTGGAAGATTCATTCCCCATGAAATGACGTTTGAAAGATTCATTTCTGTGAAGTGACTTTTAGATATTTACTTCAATGAAGTGATATCTCTCGTCAGAGACTTTACAAATCATCAAGCTTGTGTTTTAACTCGTGACTGCATGATGTCACAACCGAACAGCAATGCTTTCTTAAACATAAACCAGCGGAGCATCACCAGTTAGGCAACTTTGGTAAACATACTTTTGCTAAAACACCAAGGAGAGTTTAAGGCTGAACCAAAATATTGTAAATGCTATAATATGAGAGAATGTTATTATTCCTCTGTTTAGTATTATGTAATAAAAAAGGAAGCAATGATCATGCTTATCATTTCTCTGTCAACAAATTGACTCGTGTATCATTTGCAGTATTCTGAATTACACAAGGAATGAAAACGCAGGGTATGGGAGTAGGTTGTGCATTCGCCTCTCATCAGTGCAACCCGGATTTGATTCCCATCGGTCTTATGTGACTCTGAGTTCCAACCCCAAACCACGAAAACTTCGATATCAGACGCAGGTAAATAATATAAAATTCATGTGTTTGTTAGACAGGGTGTCGATTCCTAATTTATATAGTATTAAGTTTTGTTATAAATAGGAAGCACTTAAGATGTAAAGTATCAGCTCTTGACAAACGTAACAAAGGATACAGATTATGTATAACTGAAATAACAACAAAGAATATTTTATGTGAAGCATGAACACTATCTTTTTTCTACAATGCTTTGTTTCTTTATTAAAACAATTCTCTGTTCATATGCAGTCTAGAAGCTGTTTTGGCGATGATTTTAGAACTGAGTGGTCTATTTGAATCAAGATTCACTTCTATAGTTTATAGTATGGAAACACTTGACAAACTGCTATTAAATAGTAGAGCAGGAACTCGCTGACATAACTATCTGCAACAACTTTAACAGTTTAACATTGTTAATAAAATGTAAATATTAAATTAAAGGGCTCATCATGTCATGAAGCGACGCGAGGGTGATTTTAATTTGCTTTTCTCTAGCCACTGAACATATTACAGAAAACTGACCTGGAATCAGAAGTCTACATCAGGTTTTGCTTCATACTTTCGTTCAGGACTTCAGCGTTCGCCAGATAAAACACCAGAAATAAGTAGAGAAAAAGAACTGTGATACGGATAACTTAAACTATTTAGTAAAGATTTAAGATAACTATTTGTGTTACAAAATGTAACGTGATTACTCGCACAAGCATCAATTATAACTCTCGGAACTGAATGAAATTCTTTGTTCCTCGGTCGAAAAGGAACTGTCTTTGAAAACTGTTTTTCTAATGACTCATTGCAAAAGTATTGGTGCTTTTGCGGTCAATTAAGATAATTGCCCTGGAATGTTCCCGGTGTGAATGAAATGAACCTAACCGGCACAGATCACATTCTTTTGAACAAAATATGAAAGCAGCTCAGTTTACGGCAAATTTCGAAACATTTGAACGGAAAACTGTAGCTTCAAAGTGATTAAAAGGAAATATCACGTCGTGACAGCAAAAACTGACAGAAAGGACTTCCAAAATAAGCTCATCTTTTTTTAACAACCAGGATAATCTTGTGTATTGTTTTACAAATGCAGTGTGGCATTTCTTTACGATCTTCCTTTACGTACAGTTGGATATAATTTTTCTCACAAAATAACGGTAATACAAAATGGAATATTCATTCTCATATTCCTACTTATTTTTAAACTTTAAATTATCACATACCAACTAGGAATGCCTGATTATATCCATCGTTTCTTCATCATTTTAAGCGCTTCAATTATTACGTACTACAAAATTAAAGAATACTGTTCTTCATTTCATTTCAGAGAAACATTTGGTTTGTTTTGCCTTGCATCTCTTTGTTTTGTGGTTGTGTAGAGAATTATAAAATACTATCAATAATCTATTGTTATTATTCAATGTTGCTATTTGTGATTTTGTGTGTTTGCAAGCACTCCAATTTGATTCACAATTATTTGTAAGCAAGAAGGTAGAATAACATGTGTTTCTTTAAGAACTGTTATTTTAAGGCTCTTTCAGCTAAATATTTCTAGATTTGGATCAAAACTATGAAAACCTATCGTAAGGTCTCGTTGTACGCAGACGCGTTTGAAGCTTGTCCAAATAGTCAACTAAGTATAGAACTGTGTGATTAACCAATATTTAGACCAGCACCTTTTGAAGAGAGGTACTATAAATTGTGATATCGATGTAAATTTACACAAACTGTACATTTCCTTAAATTTTGTTTTGCTGACTGTTCTTTGGTTAGAGCATACTTAACCGTTAACTAGTTAATGTTGTATCAAGATAGAGCAGCCACGGTGTATTATAGAAATAATTACACAAATTATAATAATATTAATATTAATAATAATAATGATCATAATGTTTTCATTGCTGGATAAAACTTGGTTTTAACCACCGGATAATTAATCGTATTCAGAATAATCTAAGAACAAAATCAATTCAACTAAATAATAAATATTAGTTTGCACCAACTACAACTCTACTATGAATATTGATATTCTAAGTTTTTAAGCATCCCCAACACTGACATTTAATATATCGACTGCATGTACAGAACAAAACAGAGCTGGAAGAAATATCCTGCATATAAATTTCAAACTAGAACTAACTATTCAGTGTAAACAATGTGTCTATGGTACTGTTTGGACGTAACTTTACCTTATACCAGAAAGTGAAAGATTAATTTAAACGAGAATGTTGGCAGTTTCTTTACTATTGTGTTTTTAATCAATATAAGAAATACTAAATAAATTTGAAGGCTGAGTTATTCTAGTGTACTTCCCATTCTCAAACTGAAAAGGTTGCGCGCGAAAAGGGAAATAATCTTCGTACTAGTAGTATTTGGATTCTTGAACATCTTAAACTAAATAAAAGAGGAAACTAACTGCGCCAAAAAAACTGTCCTTAAGAGGTCGTTTTGATAACAAGTGAGTGGGCGACAGACTTCAGAAGTGCTCAAGAGCGAATGGCCGGAGGACGTGATATTTGAAGACAGGCTGTGTTTTGAAGCACAAGTTTAATCCTAACAGTAACTGTGATTGGATCTAACGGCATAGTCTTAATACTCTTTCACAAACTTCGTCACATATTTGTGACAACTCTTGATTGAAAGAATAATTATTTCATTAATGACGTCATTTTGATAGTGGTTCGGCGCTGGCACACAAACCGCAATGTTCGTGGTGCCGGTGTGGGTTTAGCGTGGGCATTTCATACTTTGATTTCCATTTCCATTAGTAAGAATAAACCGTTTGTGCAGATCATTGCATAATTGGTACCACTGATGTAATAATGAGTTAAGAGAATTGTTGTTGTACTATGATTCCGGCCTGGTGTTCTGATATTTACAATGAGTTAAATGCGGTTTCTAGAGTCACTGCAGAACCGAAATGTCACGGTTTGTAAGTTGCTGTATACATATTCAATGAAGAAAAAATGCACAACTCTGCACCAGAATGGCGTCAACTCCCCGTTCTTAAAGGAAACCTGCAGTGAAAAATACATTACGAGCCAAATAAGAGATCTTGCTGCACCGATTTGTTGGTGAAAGTTTAGAGCTCAAAACCGCCGCACAATCGAGAATCGAACAAAATATTTTTGGTGTTTTGTTGATGAAGCCGCCATCTTGAATTTTAACGTCACTGCGCTCGGGACGAGACCCCGTATAGGCTGTACGTTCGTCCTCTCAAGAAAAACGATCTTCATCTGTCGAGTATTTCGGCTTGAAACTGAAAGGGGTCACAGCCTAGCGAAAGAGAAATGGCTCCCATTCACCATTTTGATATGATTACGAGTGCAACTCACCCAGGTCAGGCTGCAAAGACCAAATTAATACACGCGGGAAATCTAATCCCGATTGCAGTGATGTTAACATTCAAGATGGCGGCATCCATTGACAAAATACTGGCAAAACACCGAAAAGTTTTTACACCGTTCTCGTTTAAGCGACGGTTCTCAGCTCTGAAATTTCACAATACAAATCAGTGCAGCAAGGTCTTTCATTCCGTCGGTGATGTATTTTCACTGTAGGTTTCCTT
>JANSTR010150385.1:0-18514 GCA_025434805.1 Antipathozoanthus remengesaui | reverse complement strand
TATACTTTATACAAAGATAAGTACTGAGAATAATATTTGGGTGCATCCATGGCATTTTACCATGGAGTATATACCGAAAGCAAAGCCTAATAATTTTCATGCAATGTTAAAGTATGTATGCTGAGACCTAAAGATCTTCTCCACTCAGTTCCAACTCGCGGTGTTCAGCTAATATAGCACTCTAGAGCAGTGTCTGTGTCAGCTCCAACGGCTCAAACGAATTCAGGAGCTAAAAGACACCATTTAAATATCATTTTAGTCCATTTCTGTTTGCAGTGTTTGCAAAGCGTTTCACCCCGAAATGGGAAATGAAGGGCATCTACAAGCTTCAACAACTTTTCTTCGAATTTATCAGAGACACCCAAGGATAAACCAATTTTCATTGGCGCGCTTACGTACCCCAAAAAAAGACTACTGGCCACGATTTTAACCTCGAAAGGTACGACGAGCATACTCATCGATATGGGACTTTTTTGGAGCTCCTACGTGCGGGGCCAAGAGATTGCGGCTATTCAGTCTCAAAAAATGACATATAGAAATCTCTGTAAAACGAATGATTAATTTGGGCTCAGAGTTGTCATGTTAATCTTATAACATAAGATGGTAATAAAATGAATATACAAGCGGAGTTTTTGTTGGAGAAACGATAGATTTCACTCTGATAATCAAGTCAGAGTCTATCTGCGAACTCGATCACGCGACTAGCTCGCCTCGCGAACCAAAATATCAAAAGGTAGAAAGAATTAAAGTATATATACTCATAATAATAAAGATGTAATAATAATATTATTAATAATAATACTTAACATCTCTAACATTAAGCTTGCACTTGAGACACTTTACAAACGTTGAACAAATTATAGGACGGATAAAAATTATAAAAAATGCAAAAGGACTGAAAAAGAAATGTGTTAAATCATAAAGTGAATTGCGTTTTGGCACCATCTGACGTCTATGCTCAATATGCCAATCTAATGACTCAAATAAAAACTTCTTTAATATGCACCAGAAAGTCGGTGCTGGACAACCCAAAGCGCTGCCCACGAGATCTTGAATTCGAATACTTTATCTGTCGATAACGCATGAACTGCTGTAAACCTCCATGCTACAAAATTTTGTGTCAGTTCTAAGTCTTTCTAGTAATCGTCAGTTTAAATTTCAATCTTACTTATACTTCTCATATTATTTGTAGCAACAACCGGATGACATTACCGATCGCGCCGACTTCGACTCCAACCAGAAGCTATATACGAAAATGCCAAACCTGTCAAATCAAACGAGCTACAATGCGCGGTGAAAAATACCTGTAAAAATGGCTAATGGGGTGGTTTTAAAATGTGATTAGTATCTACAACAAGTGAGAGGACTTCAAATTCAAGATTGTGAACTTCCCATATATGAATAGCAACATTCTAGCAAATCCAGCATATGGCATTAATAACATATCTCAACTAGTTCACTATAGATACACCACGGTCTGAATTCGAAGCTGCAACAAGGTTAAGCTAACTGGCTTCGAATACCATCATCTTCATTCAAAAAATTCGACTGAAAACACTTCGACGAACTGGGGAAGTACCAGACGACATGGAAAGAACTGAAATTGGCGATTTGATATATGAGGTATCCTTTACTGGTATAGCCATACTGTAATCATAATTTATACTCTGTGCTGTAGTGTATGCTATAGCTTATTAGTGCTGTTTGTTGTATGCGCTGTTCGCTATTTAAGAAATTAAATGTTTAGCCTATATACACATAGATTGTTGTGTTGTTTTCGTGTGCTTTATGTGTTTATGTTAACTTTTACAATTTTGGTTTTCCTTATCTTTTACTAACGTTTGTTCAGTAACTGTGTGCACATGGTGGGCGTCTCCTCCTAAAATGTGCGATACAATTATCATATAGGATGTAATGTAGCCGAAACCAGTTGTAGAATTGCACACATTTTAGATGTCCTACTGATGAACAATTACTGATTTGTGTGTTGTTCAGCAATATGTAGTTGTCTATTCAATTGTACTTTCAATATAATCAAAACCAAGCCGCGCAAAACTAATAGAAGTTCAAGTTTCAAGCCGTTCAAATGTTCTTGACATTTGCAGAATACAGTGATCGAAATACACCTACTTGCAAAGAGTTACAAACTAAACTGGGTGGGTAGGTGTTCACAAAGGAGAAATTACATAGAATCTGATTGTATAAGCAGCCATGGGACTATACAAGACCCAACAATTAAGGTGAGTATAGTTGGTCGTTTCATTGTGTTGTAACATCTACCAAGTACAAGTCAGAGCCAACAATTGTTCGTGTCTCGCCTTTTTATTGTGTTGTACATCTACCAAGTATAACTCAGACCCAACAACTGTAGCGAGTATATACGCCCAGTTTTCATGATTGTGTTGTGCATCTACCATGCAAGTATAACTCTGAGTGACCGAACATTTGCAGCGAGTATCCGGCTATATACCAAGTGCAAGTCAGACCATTTAAATTGTGTTGTGTATTAGTTCGTTTGACATTCACACTCATATTTGTCTTGTTAGATCAATGGCCGTCTCTTCCATTTCGACCCACATACGTTAGTAAATTCCTGTATAAACACCTTCACTGTTTTAGTTTTTTTCAAATGCTCCGACGGAGTGCTGTCGCTCGAAACGTCAGCTTTCTGCCAACCTTACACTTACAGTGCGGAAACTGATTGTTTTCGTCAATTCCTGGTAGGACCAACAATGGTTGCGTGTATACTAGCCTTTTCAAGGAGAGACTCTAAATTCAATCTCAATTCCATGGCCGTTTGAATTTTGTTATCAGTTGCATGATTGCAGACCAAGCAGACCTGCACTCAGTATGTTTCATTCAATAATAACAACGATAGCAAAAAAACAATAGCATTTTAAAATAACAGCCGCAACACCAGCAATGGCATGCATGCGGTGCCAATTTTTGACCAAAATCAAAATTAAAAGTCCAAAATAAATTATTCTCTTTGTGGTACAAACTAATAATAACATATCTGCTTGCAAGCGATCCATATTTCAGTTTAATCGATTTCAATAAAAAGATATTAAAATGAGCGGACTTAAATTTGAGCATTTTCAGCTAAATAAACACGTCGTTGACAAATCCGAAATAATTTGATAAAGACGTACTGACCTTTGAGAATGTTCTTAATAAGTTTAGAGATTGCGTAGTTAGTACCAATATCTTTTACATATATATTTATATAAATATATATATGTGAAGTTTTTATATAAGTAGACAACACTAAAAAGAGCTGATAAGAATCGCTTGGAGTGCTAACGTGACGACAATATTATGTTAGAAACCGAGAGAAAATGACCCTCCACTACAGTTGGAATCTGTCCATGTTGCCTTAAGAAGGCGTCTTGATGATTTCGGCGATGTCTTTCGGATGGCACAGTAAAAGGAAATCCTTTTAACAGTTTTCTTTAATTTCATTTTAAGGTAAGTAGTTTGAGATAATTTGCATATCACTGTCTGATTTCTGTCTGATCGTCCATTTTAACATTTTTATTTCTGAATTAGCTGTCGATCTAAGTTAAGGATGGTAGAAATCTAAAAGAAGTCAGCTCTATTCCTTCTTTACTGAGCAACACAGGACTATAACAAGCAGTAGATGAAGGAAAAAAACATACCGCTAACCAAATCTACAATTTATACATTATATTAAATAATTTATAGAAACATAACTTTCAACTGGATCAGACTGAGTGATATTGGTGGACCTACCATAACGTTTCATCCTTCCAAAATATTTACAACTGAAGATAGTAAGCTGAACAGCTTTCATCATGATGCTGTTAAGAAACTTAAGCACCCAGCTTATGGCAATAATTAACGAAAGTCGAAGAGGAAAATTTGTTTACATAGAAACATTTAAACTAACAAGAGGCTTCTTCATCAATGACGTCAGCAATGACGCAAGTGTACACAGTTTGGAGAGAACTGCAGTTAGGGGAAAAAGAAACGGAGTTTGCCAGTAAACATTTTTTGTCCAGTCTGCGGTCACAGAAATCACAAATAAATTGACTGATAAAATGATTCATGGATTGTACTGGACTTTAACCCAGGTTATTTTTTATTAAAGTAACTTGCCGCTAAAGATCTTTTTCACTTAGGCAGCTTGACGTTAACAAATCGATTAAATTTAGTGCCACAGTTTGAAGCAATAAAAATAGCGTCAAAACAATGCTGGAAAAGACTGTACAACAAATATAGACAATTAAATATACGTTTCTCTTAATCGCTATTGTTTTCATGTTTTTTTTTCTGTGGGGTCTTTATAAAAATATCCATCGAGTCAATCCTGTCTTGTTATTCCCGATTTACTAGTAAGAATGAAATGAAGACGAAATCTCTTGAGTTTGACATAAATGATTAATTTAGAATTTAACCATTTAGTGATCTGAACCGTTTAGATTAAAGAAAATATTTTGAAAACAAGAGATGCTTACCGTGAGTTGCATTTAAATTTTTGCTGAAAACCGTTGAAAGCATTATATTTTCAAGCCAAAGTACAAAGGGTGCAAAGTTCTTGTCGAACTTCGCGTCTGTATGTCTATAGGTGATAACGAGTTTTGAAAACTTCCGGGATGAAAATATAAAAATTATTAAAATAAAACGGTAAAATATTGAATTATATTGTCCTTGTCCTAAATGATATTGTTTTCGAATGAGGCCTATAGGTACTGAGTACTGTAATATTTTAGTCATGAAGAAAAAAAATCAGATTTCAACCCATCACATCCGTCTGCATTACTAGCGCGCTGGTCTACCAATTGAGCTATAGAGCCACATATTAGAAGCACATCATTTGTATATATTTATTTGTTATAATGTCATCATAGTTTGGTATCTATATTAGCAGGTAATGGTGCAGTTAATTTAGAGTGAATTTCTGCCAAAAGTTGAATCCAATACTTCACAATTTTGGTGAAACTTCTGTAGCTGTAACAAACAAGAAACTTATGACTGTATCTTAAAGGTACGTTGGATTGATCGTTTGGATTCAGAAACACAGAGGGCAAAAACTGGATCCCTTGAAACGAGCTAGTTTTGGCTAGTTTTTGACAACTCACAAGCAAACGTTAAACGATTTTCAAACGCACTTATTTTTACAGACTCTATCAGTGGTGGTCCTCGAGGAAACGCACAAACCTTTTCGGCGCTTTTCAAGCGCGCATGAACTTGGTCGACAAAAAAGCGGTGGCAAAAATAAACAACCAGGTGCGATGAACTGTACTGCCAGACAGTGAATATGATTCGACAAAACATTGACTGGCTAGTGTGTGATAGATTTAAGTGGTTCTTCCCCATCGGTTTTCCGCTATTCTGTGTCATTAAACTTTACAAAAGGATTTATCATATGTCACAACGGATCACTGTCACGTTTTGTTAGCTGGTGTCACAACAAGTCTCTAATGCACTTATCGGCTGTTCCACTTCAACTGCAATTTTATTTTCAAGATTATATGTAAACGCCTTGTTTTTTAGCATTAAAAGGCTTTTTACATGCAGAGACAAAGTAAGTTCATTTACCCCAATTCTTCTTAGTCTGCAAACGTTTGAGGAAGATTTCCAAAAGGCTATCTGCGGATAGGTCTTGGCGTCACTTTAATTCAGTTTTGTTACTTGAAGTTGATCTGACCAAAACCCACTGGGTACATTTTAAAATACATCTTTCGTCATATATGTTGGCCTTATTGTGCCGACACTTTTAATAAAACAAACGGCCGCTCCGCTCTTCTTGTGTAATATTTTTGAATTGCACATGACGTGTTTGAAACTCTGTCAAGTTACCATGGACACAAGAATTGCTATGGAAGTACAAGGGTCTGTCACCCCCTTAACTCACCAACCAACTCAAACATTTATAGCTAGTCCTGAAGAAGAAGTGTTAAATTACCGTCCTTCCAGATGGGGAAATGCTTTTCTTTTTTAAAACCTTTTCATTCCTAGTAGTGCCAAATGACACCCTTCTAAATTCTCACTACTTGTCTCCGTACATTTTCCATTAATTACTTGGGAGAATTTTGCAAATAATCGCGTTCTTTGCAGCTTAGCCTGCGCGCACGCGAGTTCCAAAATGGGAAATATTTTCCTTTCGCTGTGATCCCTTTTCAGTTTCGAGCCGGAATACTCGACAGATGAGGATTGTTCTTCTTCTTCAGAGGACAAGCGCGCGCGCAGCCCACGCAAGATCGTGTCCCGAGCTCAGTCACGTCAAAATTACAGATGGCGGTATTATCGATAACTAGTTCTGGTAAAATACCAAAAAGGTTTTGCAGTCCGTTCTCATTTATGCGACGGTTTTCAACCTTGAAAATCAGTGCAGCATGGCCTTTTTTGGCCGGTCACTGTTTGGTAGGAGTGAAAGGGTTAATGGTGTTTACAACCTGCCATCCATAAACTGATAAACTCCTACTATGATTTCAGCACTGATTGGCTTATAATATAAATAATAATAATAATAATAATAATAATAATAATAATAATAATAATAATAATAATTTGTTTAGATAATAATACATTTTGTATTTCAAATACTTATTAGTAATGATAACAATAACAATATAAGAGTAATGATGATATTAAATAATAACAACAATAAAATAACAAGAATAATAATAGTACAACGGCGATTTGACAAATGAATACAATGAAGCGATGAAAAGGACAAAAGATCAGCAAAGAGCAACATTTTTGAGTGACATGCATTTGCGTCTAAACGAAAAAGTCATGTCTTACAAAATATTCGCAATTTTGCTGTTCCGGGTCAATCTAAAAGAGTCCGTGTTCCTGTCGGCGAGCAGGACACTTCGGACGAAACTTCGAAGTTCATAAACTGCAGTCATTCCGATCGCGATATTATATTATGATATGAATAGGCAGAAAAATGTAGACGGACGCCTTTCAGAGTCCATGACGCATCTGTACACGTTAGCAAGAGACCTCTTTCCCTCGGAAAATAAAATCGTATGCCTCATGATACCGAAGAGGCCATGAAGTTGTCTGTGATATAAAAGAACAAAAGTTTGCTGCCTAATCTGGTAGCCAAAAAAGAGACGAGTGTAGTGCGCGAGAAAGGAAAACCAATATAACGCCTCGTATTTCAAAGAAAATCAATTTCATTTTTTTATTCGAAACAATATATGCTTCGAGAATAGTAGCAAATGGCAGCCGGAAACAAGCAGGTTTTCAGAGTGCACGATTCGTAGTATTGAAAGTGAGTACTGACCTTATAATTCTTGGGTTGTGCTGTATTAACATAATAGCAAGACTGATGTTTAGTGTTTACCATGAACTGGTTCAAATGTGGTTGAGTTGGCTTTGGAAAGAAATTCACTCCATTCTTTAGGGTACGTGGCTGTTGATGCGGTTAAAAACTGTTTCACGGACCAGACCGGCACCAATAAAAAACAGATATTTTAAAAAACCTTTGGGAAGCTATTTCTTATGACTGTTTCGTTGAAATTCGGTTGCGCTGATTCGCATAAAACACTTACATATGGTTTGTATGCAAAACACCACGCGTTCTTTCTAAATCGCCACGCATTCATGGAAACAAAATGTAAGTCATGCTCTTAGTGCAGTGGAATACTAAAATTATAGTTTTTACGTTAACACTAATTTTGTTTTCTTAGAAATATCATATTACATATAGCAATTTAAAAAACTTGCAAACTTTCACTGAAATGGGAAGTAAATGTTTTCTCTAGCTTAACTCGTTTTACAGATTAGTTTTAAGTGGTGACTCGACACTCTTCACTCGAAGGTAAGTGAAGTGATATGAATACTGAAAAGGATGACATAAAATATTTATTATTGCCTTGTGTCACTCAATGCTATACTGACTGGCGAAAATTTGGCCCGTTCAGCATATGCTGGTTTTGGCTAATTTGAAAATAAAATTTAACTAGAAAAGAATTCTGGTTTTAACAATTCAGTATAAGTGGTTGAAAAGCTGATCAATAATGAATACACAAGGAAGATTATTCCGCCCCCAATCCAGGAGTTTGTTCTTGACTCACGTACGTTTCTTCTAGTAATTGCAATAGCAAGATCAAAACAATAAAGCATAAAAACTGAGGCGATAGAACTATTCAAATAGCTCATTATCCCTACCAAATTAATTTGGTCAGATGGCGTACGTGTGGAGAGAGAGAATTGAAGGTTGTGGGATCTGCTTTCAAATCAAATGTGTTTGCTACATAACATTAAAACTAATTCAGTAGATTTGCAATGGAAATTCAGGGGAATTGCAGGGAAGCAGTTTTATTCATTATTGGAGAACCAGTTACAAAGGCAATTTTTTCTGCGGTGCATATGGAATATTTGGGATCCGTCGAATGTTCCCATTCAAATTATTACGCTATGGGAATTTCTGGTTGTCACGGAGTACACGAATTCAGGACGCTATGTGATTGTATATAGTATCTTTTCAAAGCGTTTTGTAAAGAGCAAGAACAACACGTCCGCAGAATATAATCATTAGCTTTCAACGTGTTATTAGTCTAAAATCTAACGAAATCGAACCTTTGATTTTGTCAATGCAACCTGAATTTGCTTTGAACACAAATTCCAGTTGTTAAAATCTTCGATCGCTTGACTTTAAATCGACAATAAGAAAACGCAGCTGGTGATCATAGGGAGGGGAGGGGGGTTGCAAAAGTAACAAGTCATATCTATATATAATCAAACAAATATAAGTCATGCTGCTTGTTTAGCTCTATTTGGGGCAGATTCCGTTCCGACTAAACTGACCAAATCAGGGAATCTCATCAGTAATTTCATGGCAACATCTCGTACTCGCGCTGAAAAGCGTCGACATTTTAACTCGCTTTTCGAATCAGTAATATCAGAACTAGGTAGCTCAGTTTGTTTCGGAGGGAAGAACATTTCTGTCTTGGGGTTTGGTGCATAGCGGTCACTGTGGAAAACTGGTGCAGTTATATTGGTCTTCTGGGAAGTTAGGCTTTACTTGTAAAACGGTCAGACAACGTACGTACTTGGCACTGAAACATACAGGTATCTGGCATATGGCAGTCACTGTAAACTGCTACCAACAAAAAATACTTCTGTTGCTGTGAGGTACTTCTGCGCAAACTAATGGCGAATTTTGAGTCACTCAAATTGATATGAAAAGTAACCAGACACTCTCCATGAACGCCGGATCACAAAAACATGAAGTTAAATAAATCACAATTAAAATGCAGATTTGGTTTAAGCTTGTAACCGTGGTACGATGCACACAATGCATTGTATGTTTGAACAAACAGAGCGTTCATATCGCAGTATGGAAAAGCTATACACTCGAATGGAAATACGAAACTAGGGGAATACCTGCTCTCCAGAGGCCGTAAATTCCGGCAACCTTCCGTGTTTCTCCTTTACCCACTATGGCTCTACTCATCACTTTGAGCCGGGTGAAAAGTTTTGCAATGACTTGATGAACTATTCATGAGCAATGTTGGTGCGAACATTGACAGATGGCTTGCAGCCAGCAAATCATATTTGAAGACAATATTTTATTTTACATAGCTCATCAGTTTTTTTCCCGAAGCCGGGAGAGGGACACTGCTACAAGTTTCCCCAATTACAGCAGGCCCTCGTGGAGGAAGAGGTGACAGTCCACGACAACGGCATTAGCCTACTCCTATCGACAAGTGCGTGGGTTCTTTTAAGTCCCCCATTAGAACGTCCCTGTCTGTCCACCGCGGACGAGAGCCAGATAGAGACAATTATCAGCCTACATATGACCCTGCCGAGATGCTAACTGTCAGGCACGCAGAGATGGGAGGCGAGTGTTAGGATTACTACGCCATCTGACAACACGGAAAAGTTTGGCAATGATGTATACATTTTCTCATCCCGGAGATTGTCAAATCAACTTACACATTTGCAATTCATAGTTTTTAATTCTATCTATTTGATGAATAATGAATAATGTCAACTCAGGTTGTGCAATCTTGGCTGTAAATCCTGTTTGCGTGAGTGAGACTATTGTCAAGAAAACTCTTTTATACAATCTTGTAACACATTAAGCAATTAAGTATGCATTTCACCGTATAGTGAAACTCCGATATAAAGAACCCTGATATAACGAAGACCCCGATATACAAAATCCTGATACGACGAAGTAGCCGTTATAACAAACTGCACTACTTGTGTGCCGCTCAATATTTCAGAAATTGTATTACACATATAACCCGGTATAAATATTGTAAAAATAAATACGTAAAATCAATGAATTTTTATTGTGATTGAACGGTTTCAATCACAATAAAATTCATTGCAAACAACAAAGCTGTGCTTAAGCGCTCACAAAACTCATGTAGTATATAATATATGCATGAAAGTGTTGAGAGAAGCAAATGTCTCAGTCACTTCAGAAAATGTCAGTGCCACATGCGTGTGGAAACACTCATAAGAAAACTCATAATGATGTTTCACGCAAAGACACTGAGTAAACATTTTTATAAAAAACATAATCAATTCTATATTAATCACAAGCGAGAAAAGAAACTTTTTTCAGAATTCATATGCAGAATTATTCTTCAGTACAGCCAGAGCATCAAGTCATGTGCTTGAAAACAACTCTTCTCCTTCCAAATGTCATTTTTTAGTTTTAAGAAGAACTATGGAACACGAGCTTGATTGGCATGTTTCAAAGACAACATGCGTGGTCCGCATTGCACAAAGGGATGGCGTATTTTTCAGTTGCACGGGCGTTTTTGAGGTTTGATTGAAATTTTAGAATGTTTAAGTCGAATAGGCCAACTAGTTTTGCGAACGTATATAAAGGAAAGTTCGCTGTACGACACATTGAGAACATGAAATTTTTGCAATTAAACAGAAATTCACTTGTGATGATGGGCAAAAAGGGCAGGTCTCGCATGTTCAATCGTCAACGCGCATGCGTGCTATATCTTGAGCGTACAATTTCGGACATGAAGAAATATCATTGACCTTGTAAAATAGGACTCTCCCTCTGTACCATCCCCTGGTACATGCTCCATACATATAATCTACCTGGTCATAGCTGGCTATAGTGTCCCTAGTTCTATGTCCGTGGCAATAGTGCCCTTGGTTTACGTCCCCTGGTAATTCTATGCCTCTCTGGCTATAGTGTCCAATGGTGTCCCTGGTTCTATACCCCCTGGCAATAGTGTCCCTGATTCTGTGTCCCCTGGTTATAGTGTTTCTGGTTCTGTGCCCCCTGGTTATAGTATCTCTGGTTATATACCCTTTGGTAACACTATCTCTGCTTATATACCCTTTGGTAACACTATCTCTGGTTATATGCCCTTTGGTAACACTATCTCTGGTTATATGCCCTTTGGTAACACTATCTCTGGTTATATACCCTTTGGTAACACTATCTCTGGTTATATACCCTTTGGTAACACTATCTCTGGTTATATACCCTTTGGTAGTGGTGTCCGTGGTTCTATGCCCCCTGGTGTCCCTGTTGCTATGTCTCCTGGCAGTAGTGCCCCTGGTTCTGTGCTCCCTGGCTAGTATCCCTAGTTATATGCCCCCTGGTAATAATGTCCCTAGTGTCCCTGGTTCTATCACTATGCCCCCTGGCTGAATAGTGTCCCTAGCTAGTTTTATGCCCCCTGGCAATAGTGTCCCTGGCTATATGCCCCCTTGTAATAGTGCCCCTAGTTATATGCCCCCTGGTAATAGTGTCCGTGGTTATATGCCCCCTGGCAATAGTGTCCCTGGTTATATGCCCCTGGCAATAGTGGCCCTGGTTATATGCCCCTGGCAATAGTGTCCCTGGTTATATGCCCCCTGGTAATAGTGTCCCTGCTTATATGCCCCCTGGTAATAGTGTCCCTGGTTATATGCCCCCTGGTAATAGTGTCCCTGGTTATATGCCCCCTGGTAATAGTGTCCCTGGTTATATGCCCCCTGGCAATAGTGCCCCTGGTTTTATGCTCCTAATACTATCAGTAAGGCGATTCTAAATTTATAATCTTTGTGTTTAGGAATTAAGTGTGAAGTTATGAGACCTGTAGATAACAGCTCGAAACAACTCGATGTTCATGATGAAAATGACTTTTTTTCATCTTCGTTAATTTGACAGTTCCATATAAAAGTCATTTACTCCTGATATATTTATTTTTATACTGCAACATTTAGGCTGGTTCAGTGAAACAATTTTAAAAACTTTCCTTTCTCAGCAAAGCAGATGGGAATAATACTATATCAGATAATCGATTATGTATCGAGTATATATTTATCGTCTCGCAGCCCCGGCACTGAATATTATAAAGGAGTGAAATCCGATTCTTTGTCTTGTACATCATAAAACGTAAAGGATTAAACATTCACGTTTGCCTGCTCAAATTACTCACCGGTAAGTGTGAAACCCCTTTTGCCTTTTCTTGTGAAGCTGCTCAAGCTCTGCGGACGTGATCCCTCATACTGTGTGAAAAACTTACCGCTGTGCGTTCAACTGCTGAGAAATAGAATGCATTGAATATGTATTTGTTTCTGGAATCGAAACTGTCATTACATAAATGGGAAGCTTTTACAGTAATTGCTGCGATATCAACGGAATTGAAGGGGACATGATTTGAAGACACTCCCCTTGGCCATTGTGTAAAAGCGATCCTTTAAAAACGTGAAGTGCTGCATTTCCATTTCTCACTTTCAATTAGGAATCGACAAATAATGTCCAGACAGGTCGTTAATAGGATATGATCTTCATATAACCTATTCAATGCATTATTTCCATTAGTGGTGATTTTAAGACAGTTATCTGCAATAAAGAGACGCCTTTGTTCACCGTACGGGCATCAAAACGACCAGCTGCAACCTGTCTTTTGACATCTCCGGCATACGTTATCAGAATTCGAGGTTTAGTGGTATTTTAAAATAGACAAAACATTGCATTAAAATTTTAGAAAGAGATACCCATTTTCAAGTTATTTTATGTCGATTTTTAGGAATTTTTCTACTCAGCAATTATCGATGCGAGCTATCGTTAATTATATGACAAAAGTTCAGTTTGCCCCTACACTCTTTTCAGTTTCATGCATAAGAACGTCAGGTTCATATTTGCTTTAATATATAAGATATTATCCTTTTTTTATGGGGAAACAACACGTGATACGATACGACAAAGTGTGACGGCTTCGTTTCGTGACTTACAAGCTTTTTCAGCCACTGTGTAAGATCTGTTCCGAAACACAACCTCAGGTGATGCAGTGTCGTTATGAAGGAGTTCGCTCCAATAACTTGTAACCATTTGTGTCATTAATCAGTATGTGCTTGAGAGATATATTTATTTTTATTCTCCGAAAAGTCTATAACTTGAAATTAAAAAACCTGGGATAAAAACTTCAGTGTTCCTCACTCTTCGCTGTAACTCTTGCCCTGATTACTCATGATGCCTTTGCAAGCATGAACTCCTTTATTGAGCCTAGTTTTCATATAAGTCGCCCGAGTGGTCTCACATCAACTTTACATTTGAAACAATCAGGACGATTGTCAGTTCTCATATGATCGTCCTGGTCGTCTTGGAAGAGTCACAGCTCAATCAGTTGACCACATTTTGACGCGAGTTTAACGAAATCGTGGCTGTTAGTAATAACAAGAGAAAGAGAAGCGGCAAAAGTTCACAAAATATTTTAAAAAAGAAAATAACTTGAAACTTATCGCATATTATTCCAAAAGCAACAGATAGTTTTTTAAGTCAAGTGTCTCATCATGATCAGTATATGACTGCAGGGCAGCTCTTAATATAAA
Organism: Antipathozoanthus remengesaui; assembly: GCA_025434805.1. Classification (NCBI taxonomy): domain Eukaryota; kingdom Metazoa; phylum Cnidaria; class Anthozoa; order Zoantharia; family Parazoanthidae; genus Antipathozoanthus; species Antipathozoanthus remengesaui. Next base: position 4,729 of record JANSTR010150385.1, on the reverse strand, counting down.
ATGATTGTTTATGAATTTTCACGGTCGTCCGGATAGAGCATTTAACCCTATATCAGCCCTAGATAGGGTTAACTAGTGTTCACCGCAAACCCAGCTCACTTACTTGCCAGGCCGGAAATCGAAGCCGGGTGGCACTGGTGAAAGGCGAGTGTTATTACCACTGCGCCATCCTCCGCCACATATAATCGTCTGGGTCGTCTGAGAAACTTTGGAAATGACTGTTGCTATCGTAATCACAAACATGAAAACATTACTGGATGCCTATTGGTTAAGAACTCTGCAGTTACTTTGTAATTCTATCAATTGCAAACTTGAATTCTCAAACTTGATTGGACGAGAAATAATAGTAAGCCAATCAACCAATCAAAATAAGGCTGTTTTTATAACAACAGTGGAGGGAAGTTCGATCAGAGATACAATGGCAGTTCCAACACAATTTTTTCATACATATATTCAACAAGTAATCATATTATTTCTTGTTCAGTTGAAAAAGTAAGTTGCACTCGACCTCCCGGCTCACGCAATTTTGATGCACTTTGCAAAACGCTCTTGTACAGATTAATTTCAAATTGAACTCGAAATAATACAATTACTGCTATTTATCGCATGTGATAGCAACGCAGTTATTGCATGGCTGTTTACTTTATGACATTTCAATTGCAACTCAGTGACTGTGTTTAGTTGAACCTAAAATGTTCCACGATTTGCCTAGAAATTAAAGAAGCTTATAACATAGATTTGATATAACACTCGCTCTGGTTGGTCCAAAACATGATATACATGTAGTTACTATGACAACTGTTACTTTCTGTCGATTTCTTGGGGAAAACCAAAATGGCCGACTTATCTCTACATTTTGACTTGAGAAAATAAAGAAGACTTTTAATGCATTATTTCCACTGCTGACTCAGTCTCCAACCACGAAGATCCTGGAAAATAATCTGAAACAAGATTTACCGAGCTTACGGAGAAGTAAACAGCATGGCTTCTCAAAGCCGAGCCCGAGGCAAAATACACAAGTCACAAAGGAAAACACAAATTAACAAAATGAATGCAGAAGTATGTCTACATTATAAACTCGGCTTCGGCTCTCGCTTCTCCCTTCACTTCTTGAGTGCTCTCGTCACTTCCTGCGTGTTTTTATTATTGTACGGAGCACGGGAAAAGCTGTTCTATTTGTTAACTAAATCAACTGCAGATTTTGCGCACATTTGGGCTGAAATCCTAATCACTATCAGTTGCTGTTTTAGTTATTTAATTTTGGGAAAAATATACTGACAGAGGATATCACACGGTACGCGGATTATATACTGACAGAGGATATCACACGGTACGCGGATTATATATTGACAGAGGATATCACACGGTACGTGGATTATATACCGACAGAGGATATCACACGGTACGCGGATTATATACTGACAGAGGATATCACACGGTTGCGCGCCGGCGGCGGTGGATTATTTTCTCGTGGCAAATTATCATGAGAATATAAAACTCATTTATTCGAGCTAATGTGCAATTTTCTTTTTATTATAGGGACAAATATACAAAGATGGGTTTGAATTGCGGGAAATGTTACATCACATATCGATACTTCACGCATGCGCCCAACATATGAAAAATATGCTACTAGGGTCCAGGATGAATGCCGTCAGTATTATTGATTATACGAGGGTTTGGATCTCAGTAAAACAAGCACACCCATATATCAATCCTCCAGACGATTCAAATTCTCGGTTAATGCAGCGATTTACACTCTGAACTTTAACTGGAAGGAATCGTTTCAACGCATGAGAACAGGCGTGCTACTCCGCCCGGCATGTAGCTGGGGTACAACACCAAAATCGGCCAATAAGGACACTGGGATTCCTAGTAATCCAAGATGGCGGACGGCACTTTGCCTGTGTTTGCCTGTGTTTGCTTTTAGGGATTTTCTTAACATTTACAACAGATTATGTTATCTGTGTTTAGTTTCTTGATGGTTGTCATGACAGCAATAGCCGACGGTAAACCATGTCATTTTTCGAATATAATAAGAGTCGGATTCAACCAATGAAAGGCCCCGAAGCGAAATTTACTTATTTAAAGATTTAGCGAAGAGCGCTAGGAACCAAAACAAAAGGACTTGAAGTCCCCTACAAGGTTTTGGCATCTTCAACCCACCCACGCTTAAGATTAATAACCCACCCCATAGACACACCCAAAATTAAAAATATCAGTCTAAAATGAAAAAAATATATAGGTGTTACAGTCAAGAAGCAGGGAATTAACAGGAGCATGCAGTAGTGATCTTTGAGGAACGGCACTTAGGGCAGATTAGTTTGTAGGTGCGGATATTGTCTTGATTGAAAACAGTTTTAAGTCTGTTTAAGAAAAATAATTTAAGCTTACTTTTAAAAGACGAAACCGATGTAGCAAGTTTTATGTCTTCTGGAACAGCATTCCACAGGTTCACAATGCGAAAAAAAAAGTGTCTCTAAAAGTTGAAGTTCGTGAGATTAAATTTTGCTTGATGAACAGTCCAGTAGTGGCACGTCTAGTACGACCCGCGCAAAAGTTGATATAATTATTTAGGTCGAGGCAGATTTCATTGGATTTACATTTGTAAAAAAATACTAGGTCTAAGTATTCTAGCCAGTAGTTAAGTCTGGCGAGTTTTTGCAAATGAGTTTTGTAGCTCTACGCTGAACTGCTTCAATTTGTAAGATGTTTCTGACAATAGATTGGGGTGCCCAGACCTGACTGCAGTAGCCAAGATGAGATCTCACTAGGGCTATGTATAAGGATTTGATTGCTCTGGGAGGGAGGTCACTTGTGCAGTTTTGTTTAAGGAATCCAAGGCATATGGTTTTTTGGTTGTGACAGTTTACTGTCTTGGTTTTGATAGACTTGTTATCTTAAGCTAACTGAAAACATCCAGGCAAATCATCACAAGTAGCCAATATGAGCTTGTTTCAAAGCTGAAATGACTTCTACCTTCAAATAAATTTTATCTAATTATGTGACCTTCCGTAGAGAAAGGTGGCTCATGGTGAATCATTCTGTTGACACTGTTACTGCATAAATGCTTCAGATGTCCTCAAACTCTAGGCATCAACACCTTTATTGATCAACACTTGGCATGCTGTTAGCACCAACCTAGCAATGCGTTTTCATTGTTTTTATCAATGCCTTGTCAGTGCTTTACTCTCTTGCAACAGTTATAATTGTTTCTTTAACAGTTCATCAACTTCGTTAATTTTTTTTCAAATCTTAATTTATTTAATTAATGTATTTGAAACGACCCTTAACAAAAAGTAATTTTGAGTTGGACATGATTGTTGTGATGACCTTAAAAATTGACATTAATATTTTTGCTTTGTAAAAGTGATTATTTTGTCACTGGCCATAATTAATTCTCGAGTGTGTCACTTGCATTGTTAACAGCAGCCTGTCTAAGGAATGTTAAGAAAATGGAGAATAAAATTACAAGCATGTATGGCTAGCAGAGAGTATCAAAAACTACTTCCATTACACTAGTGTCTCAACAGTTTGATAGCATAATGATCAACGTGATGGTTATTCTTTTATGGCATTGATTAATGGAGAACTGTTTTCAAAGCCTGAAGGTGATGAGTCACCTTTTTCTATGGAGGTCCAGTTTATAAAATTATTCTGTTTTAAGAAATGAGAATGAATGATTATATTATCATAATTACAGATTGGTGCCAGCTAGTGTCCTTGTCCAAATTTCCGAGTTTGTATGCAAAACTAGAAACTTAATAAGGATGTTTCAGGTCTGCAAAGTATGACACTAATATGTCTTTTTGAGCATCCAGAGTCATGAAGGTTCTTAAACTACAGAAGAGTTTTATTTCTGAAGTAACGGCCTTACTAAGTCCCAACTGTATTGGCAGTTTATTTCAGTGAGAAACCATGCATTTTCTTTATCATTCATTTGCATTACAGTTCCCAAAATTAACATCTCGTCAGGTTAAGGAGCATTCATTTTTAGGAGGGGAGGGGCAGGAGGAATGTCAAAAGGCATCAGTTTAAAATCCCTTAGCCCCCCTTTTGTCTTTGCAACATAAAATGAAGACCTTTTCCCTCTGAAGTGGTGAAGTTCTTGTTAACCTTCCTTTTCATTATATCAATACTTTACTTATATTGACTCACACATATTTATCTACTACAGTTCCATACTTAAGGTACTATACTCCTAGTAGTATTTCAACTAGAACACAGCTGCGCCCTCCCGTGTTAAACTCTTCTACCATATGGTTTAAGCCTTTGTCAGAGCATCGGTGCCGTGAGTGAAGATCCAATGCTCCTATACAAATTGTCGTAGTATTTCAACTAGAATAGGATGTCCTCCAATGCAATGCCTTAAAGATTCTTTGGATAGACTTAGATTTTTTAATCCCCCTTTTGTAGCATAGAATATGTGATAACCCCCCTTCTAGATTTTTACTTTAGTGTCAAATAAATGCTCCCATGCCCGCATATTTTTTTTTAATCCCCCAGACCTTATGTACTGAGATTTTTTAGTTTTTTGAGGCAAAACAAGTTTTTTTGTAGATAAAAAGAAGACTTTTTGGACTTACTTTAAGTGATATGGCAATAACTAGAAACAAGGAGCACAAGAAGCTTGCAGAAACCTAGCACACAAACCAGGTGATCTGGTGACGTCATTTTTAGGGGGATGCGAAAATATTTTAATTCCGCATCCCATGAGTCACTGCGGGCC
>JANSTR010150374.1:0-10925 GCA_025434805.1 Antipathozoanthus remengesaui | reverse complement strand
ATGTTGCAAACTGTTATGCTGAAATGGCTTGCTATACTTGTATGTTTAACCTGACTGTACCAGCTACATTGTAGGGTAAGTCATGACTCAGCTAACTCTTTCAACTTTTGGAAATATTTTTTTTACTTGGGAGTAGTAAAATGGCCTGTGGTGGTGAAAGGGTTAAGTAATATTGCACAGATTTTCCTAGCCTGCGTGCAGACTGCTGGACGGCTAAACGATCGAGGAATATTCTGAATTTCACTCCGGTTTAGTTCGTATGCTGTCGCAGGCTAAGATTTTTCAAAGCTGAAGGAGAAAGTTTGAATAATTGGTGAGGTGACCGCCGACGGAAACACAAGCACAGTCAGAATGCAGATGACTCGTGTCATGTTGTTTTTGGCGGAAGAACAGGTATATATACTTGAAACAATGTCAATTTAAATACTTCGATGTATTTGTGCCTTGTGTTTTAAATGCTAGGTTTTCAAAATATGGCCGTTATCGTTATTCGACAAAAACTAAAGCACTTGTTAATTGTTCCACAAATTAACTGCTGGCCTTTTTCCAGGAGGAACTCGGCAACAACCTGGGAGGGAGGGGGTAGAGAAGCCGGTGCCCCCCTCCCCCCCCCGCCTTCGAGCCTGCTGTCACATCTAAATTGAACAATGAATTTTGTAGAACCGATATTTCATTTCCTTTCTTGGGAATAAATAATAACGTCCGACATGTCAAATATCCGTCTTTTTCTCTTCAGTAATTTCTAGGTTGATCATTCGAAACAGCTGCCAATGATGACGTCATCAGGACATGTTTCCGCTATTAGAATACAGGGTTCTTTTGGCTCACATTTCTTCCTAACAAACAAATTGCGATATTGGTGAAGATTTTAACCCTTGCATCCTCAGCCAGTTTATCAATATGTGTCTTCTCCTTAAATTGTCTATGCAGAATGGGTTGTTTGGTTAGGAGAAATTAAACAATTGGTCATATACAGTAAACTCTTTAAGATGGAAGGCAAAATTCTCCCAACCTGTTAACAAAACATAGACCTATGATGAGAATTCAGCAGTATTTGGAGTTTAAAGAATTAATCGAAGCAGGCTAATTTAATTACCTCGCATGCACTTTTTATTGCTTTGATGTTTGTCTTGGAATTAAACTTATATCGACCCTAATATGCCAAGATATTCGCAATTTATCAAAATTTTCTTAATTGAGAAACAAAAAGAAACTCAAGGCCTGGCTTTCCGTCGTTCAGCGGTATTGAAAATTTTTTAGGTATATATTTATTGCTACAATAATTTTTGTGATATTCAGTCACAAGAATAAGCTGCTGAGGTCACTTTGATTTCTCCAACATTGAATTCTGTTGTTTTATTGCTTAAAAGCCTCGAATATTTGCTGTCCCACTACTGATTAGTTTTGGACAAAATACACAAGGAGTTTTCAAAACCAACAACAGGCTCAAAGCCAAACGGAAACATTTGAAGTCTGATCTCGACATTCTCAATATGCTGTGTAAATAAAAGGCAGGAGTGGCAAAGACCAATGAACTAAAGCAATCTATGAATACTGTTAATGGTGTTAAAACTCATTTTAGTTATTTGAACAACTTAATCTTATTTGGTCTTCTGTGACAGAAAAGGGTGCCAAGGTTTCTCTTGTTCATATAAGTACAAATTTGAGAGTTAATCTGATCAAAAATAACCTGCTTGTAACAACGCAGTTTGAACTCAACGATTCGCGAGCTGGCGGATTAAAATGGCTGGTAACAACTTCTGTTCGATATTGATCCAGAGGCAGAGATTCACGGAAGAGTTGTACACCGTCTACATTTTCACTTGCATTGTGAATGTCATTTTTAGTGCAATCGCCATAAGTGGGAACAGCCTTATTATTATAGCAATTCTCAGAAAATCCTCCCTTCACACGCCTTCATACCTTCTCCTTTCTACCCTGGCCATATCTGACTTCGGTGTGGGACTAATCGTCCAGCCACTGTATGTGGCGTTTAGAATTACAGGGATACTAAAGATTCAAGCGGCGCACTGCAACTTGGGATTGGCGTACAACTATGTAACAATTCTTTTGATGTGGCTGTCATTATTGGTGGTAACAGCAATCAGTACCGACCGTTTCCTTGCGTTATACCTGCACATTCGATATCGAACTGTCTTCACTTTGGAACGCGCGAAAATCGCTGTCGTTATACTTTGGTGCGTGGCGGGACTCGTCGATGTCGCGTTCACCTTTAGCGTAGCGGCTTACTGGGTGACAATTAACATAATTCTTAGCGTTTGTCTTCTCGTCACGTCTTTCAACTATTTCAACATCCACCGCATGATTCAGCGCCACAGTGCGCGCATTCGCGTTCACTTCACTGGTGACGCTGCGGTTATTGAAGACCACAGACAAAACGCGTTTGACACGATTCGGTATAAGAAGACGGTTAAAGGGATGTTGTACGTTTACTGCGCGTTTCTCGTTTGTTACGTTCCTTATTTCTGTTTAGCGTTTGCCGTGAACGCCGTCGGACGAAACGCTTTCATTCATGGTGCAAACCAAGTGCTGATTACACTTGTGTTTGTCAATTCTGCCATAAACCCTGCGTTATATTATCTGAGGATTCCAGAAATTCGATGCGCTGTAAAGCGAATTCTCAGCCGATCTGAGGTCGAGACTACAGAGCATCAGGACACGCGATGTACCACCTGATCAAGTCTTGTCCCTTCACTATCACTTGGTACCATTTGCCATCATTAAAGCTTTGACAGAGTAGCAGGACACGCGATGTACCGCCTGAGTGAGTTTTCTCCATCACTATCACTTGGTATCATTTGTCATCATTAAAGCTTTGACAGAACAGCAGGACACGCGATGTACCACCGACTATCTCCGACTTGTGTAGTTTCTAAAAGTGAGAAAGACAGAGACCTATTTTGAAATTAGACATAATGTCTCAAAATATATAGAATTAAAGGGGCATATTTTTTAATTTGCAATTGGAAAGGCTAGTACAAGTTATATACACTGGATTGTTTGGAAGACCACTAAACAGGATTAATATTGATAAATGTAATTTCTGGCGACTGAGTGACCTTAGGTTACGAATTAGGCAGAAATTGATATTTCTGTAGCGCCGAGTCAACAGTAGAGTTTTTGATGTAGAGTTTCTGTGTACGTGGTCACTTGTACGTAATTGCCCTTGTCACAGTGGTTTTTAATTAAGTTTTTTTTTACATGTTCTTGTTTTAACCCGGGGTAGCACCCAGCATGGGACTAAACGTTCCGTTCGTGCATATCCTCTTGGTATTGCTTATTATTATTATTTTTTTCAATGATATATTTCCCGTATTTATTATCTATATGTATGTACTAAATAAGCTGCCAATAAAGTTGTTAAAAAAAAAAGCATTTACCGGTTTTATATCTCACTTTAATACGCAAGCTAAAGCAGAAGACAGTAGGTACCAATCAAAACTAAAACCTTTATGTTAACCCGGAGGCAGCAATACCTTGTATCATGATATGTATCTACACGGGCTTCGTTCATAACTGCAAATTTTGCAACATCGAATGATCTTGAATTTCGCAGCGCTAAGATATTACTCTCCCTCACCTGCAAAGGTGATATAAGTCGCTTCCGCTTATAGACCGAGAAAAACTGGATTGCACGTCAAGATTAGGATTGTGTTTTCCTGATGTCGAACGTCGAACGCATAAAAAAGGTGGTAGGCAGTCTGCTAATATTCCTATCAATTAATTACTAGCCCGATGTAATCAAGAGTCAAGGAAATTTTAGAGATTTGTTACCTGCACCGCCAATGAAGTCGTGTATTGATTACCAAATTTTCCGTTCTTTTTCTGGATGTACCTCAACCTCCTAGCTCCCCATTTGACGGCTTGTCGCAGTTTTCTGTTTCCTTTCCCCTGTTTTCTTTGGATACAAGAAAGTGCCACGGTTCCCAAGGATATAGTGTCGAGACTGTCCGCTGTACCGTCTGAACAATGATTGAACTTCTTAACCAGCATATCCACATAGCTATTGTCACTCTCGCCGCTGGTGCACAGAGCAAGTACAGCTAGTGCCAGCTGGAATGGGTGATTGAAACCGCCGACCGTACCATAGCTTGGCTTCTTCGCTTTCAGAGTGGCCACCAGGTCATAACCGTAGAAATCCCTGGGATTTTCACATGAAGATATTACACCAAGTATGTACAACGCCACTCGTCCTCCGGCAATATTACTGATGTTTTTTGTATCGATTTCTTGCTTGAGATGCTTGGCGCCAAGCTTAGACACTTCAGGGATTGAATAACCAACAAGGCGAAGGCTGTGAAAAGCCCAAGCACTCAAGTGACCCAACTTGAAAGTTCCTCGTTCGTCCATCTGCTTTATCAACCATTCTCCTGCTCTTATCGATGCTCGAGATAATTCACTAAGTAACTTTCTGTCTCCTGAATTAAAAACGCATAGCTGTTTGTCTGTTTTCTAAGCCTTTCTTAGTGTTATCTAGTTTTGACTGAAACCGAATCTAGTTTTTTGTTGGTTTCAAATTCGTATGCGCTGCGGATAGAAGCCGGTCGTACTACTGGTCTAAATGTCTACTAGTCCTTAAAAACACCAACATAGAACCTATAGAGACGTCTAACTTTGACACAAACATGATTATTGGAGATGTACCTATTAGGATTAGTATCTACGACAAGCGAGAGGACTTCAAGTTCAAGATCCTAAACTACCCATATGTGAATAGCAACATCCCAGTAAATCAGTGTATACAGCTGGTGAGATATGAAAGAATGTACAATTCACTAGATGACTTCTCACAAAAACACCACATTTTGCCTCTTCGAAGCTACAACGATAAGGCTTCAAATATCATCCTTTTCTGAAGACATTAAAGCAATTCTATAGACGGAACATGGACAAATTTAGGAAGTATGACACAACATGGAACAAACTGAAATTTGAGGGATCCTTTTACAGTCATATAGGAAGTCGTGATTTGTACTTTGAGCTTTAGTATATATATGATATGGCTAGATAGTGCTGTTTGTTGCGCGCGCTGTTCGTTCTTTTTAATATCGTGGATTGTTTGTTGTTTTCACGTGCGCTATGCGTTGTTGTTTACAGTTACAACTCTGATTTTACCTAAACTTTACTAACGTTTGTTACATGGTGAGTGGCTCCTCCTAAAATGTTCTACAATTGTTACATAGAATTTAGTTAAGCCAAAACCAATTGTAGAACTGCACAAATTTTAGGTTACCTAGTGATGATCAGTTATACTGAACTGCGTTTTTCTCCAGGGACATGGTAGTTGTTTATTCAATATAATATGCACTTGATACAAGCTATTGTTATGTCGTTATAAAATTCAGTATCAAATGTTAATCGAAGGAGAAAGAAGAAAGCTGAATGGACAAATCATGCAATTCAGTGCAAGCTCGAAAAACTTACGGTAAAACCCTTTTGCTGTAGAAAATCGAATAAACAATTTAAACACATTAACTGAAAATTTAGTATCTATAGCACTTACATTAACTGATACAACTGTTGGTGGAGTAACATTATTACATTCGCCGGATTTCGGAAGAAAATAACTTTTCTTACAAAAACGTCAGGCGCTTGGCCAGTGGTGCATAGGGCACATATTGTTCGGCATGGAACATGTAAACAAAACAAATTGTATAGCACATGTTTTGTTATGACAGCGCACACGGAATGCATTTGCGAGTCTTAGGGACTGCATGGCATCAGGTCCGCTGGAGGATGACAATGCCCCCCCCCCTTCTCCCCCTTTCTTTTTCTTTTTATTATATAGCCAGGTCACAAAACTAATTATTTTTAAACAAAACTTTATTGTGAAAAGTCACTCAGCACGCTCGGCTGACAGACTGACGACTGCAGAAAGACCTTTGTAAGACCTAAATATAGTTTAATATAGCCTCAATGGTGCATTCCTTGCGCGTCAGATGAGTTTTAGAACCAATAGTCAGTGTCCCTGAGTGATCAAATGACAGGACCAATTTGTTATTCAGGTCGTTGTACTATTTTCGCAGTCCGAATTTTGATTTTTGTACTCAGAAAACACTTATCTACTTTAGTACCGTGTGAGACCGCATAGATGACATAATTGAATTTTGTAATACTTTTGAAAACATGTACATTAGCCACAATACTCAAAACGAAATTTTGAAGCTTTTAGCAAACAATATTTTTTGTTGTAATTCAGATTGTCATCAACAAAGCATCTTACTTCTCCTGACTTTATCTCGACATTTGTGGACAAGGTATTAGCCTTAGAATGATCACCATTCTAGGGTAGCGAACTAAGAAAATCCGTTACTGAATAAAGATTTTGGTAAAGGAAACGTACATTGAGATTAAATGTGACAGAGTCGATTCCCTTTTGGAGACAATGTACTTCATGGAATTGATCTGCGATAAGATATTTTCTGTATGGAATGGTAAGGACCGGTAAGAAATTTATTGATAATCATGCAGGATCAAACTCAAAAGGTCATGCCGGGGAACTAAAAACTCTAATATGATTTAATTACAGAGAGGAAAGGCGATCACCATAAAGTCCATAAACGCTGATAGGAATGTGGATGTACGAGTTTGTATATTGAGTAACAAAAGACATTTGCCAAATTATAAGCAAAATGTAGATTGAAAAGTATTTGTATGATACAGCAGGAATCCAATACAAAATGCTAATACTGTCATGCACAGGCATAGAAAATAGAACACTTCTTATGACTTAAAAAGATTCAGTATCTCTACCTTGACCTTGCGTATGGAACTCTGCAAAATGCCAAGGCGAGTAGCCGTCTCTCATCTCATGTACAATAAAAGAAAGCGATCTTTCCGCCGCGCTATGCTTTAATCATTTAGGGAATTAATTATTTCTGCCTACTGGGGACTTCGCAGTTTCATGATTTTCTGTTCTCATTTTCGGATATTGTAAAACCGCCAGCAATTTGCTATGATTCTTGGCACGACTCGATGCGCCTTTTCAATCCTGATTTCATTTGATTTAAGTTTGATTTTGGTCATGAATTCTCATTATTACCTGCATTTTAAATTACGTTTGCAGAACTTAATTTCAACATATAGAGTTCACCATTTTTTAAAGATTCTTTTAAACATGCCGCACGCACATTCCAGCGTGTTGCACTATATATTATATAACTGTATTTCCTATTTACCAATAAGACAAAGAGAAAAGTATAGAATGAGTGTCAATGGTAGTCTGAAAGTAGTATTGGACTAATCAACTTAAATCAAGTCAGACTGCACTGAACTGAGACCAAGATCAGCGTTTTAATTGTTGGAGAATCACCTTTCTGAATTTCACTGAGAATACTTTCATGTAAAAATTTGACCAATTCAATATAAATCCCCCTAAATATATCATTGTATTTGGATAGCAGGCTCCCTGGTGGCGTCTTTTTCCCCAAGACTTAATGAATGTCAATAGCAGTGTGTCACATATGCTTTTGGTTGCTAATGGCGCTAATCCTGGATCTTTTTCGCAAAACCTGAATGTTTGCCAAGCGTGTTATATGCTCCGCCGTAACATTGACCTGGAAAATCATTAAGCCATAGGCATAGACTAGACGAGCGAAATTGTTTTCACAACTGGTATTAAAAAACGACAAAGTGGCCTTGTGTAAATCAAAATCATCGTCAACTATCTGAAACAAATTGACATCTGTTCTTTCTTAGAAATATCTTGTATGTTCAGAAAAAGCTCCACTGGCCATCCTGAAAGACCTAGATTTATTCTTTGTTTCTCAATTGATAGGGAGCATATGTTTGTTGATATACAAGGAACTCATCAAGAAATATTATTATTGGGAACATATATAAACCTCCGGATTCAAACCTAAATGAGTTTAATATTGCCAAGCTAATCGGTGTACTAGCACGAAAATCTATAATGGCTGACTACAACTTTGATCCTCTTAACACCAATTTCACAACTATACTTAAATAAATTGTTTTTAAATGCTTGGCCTTGGCCTCAAAGGATTACTTCATATACTACAACAAATAGTGACAATATTTATTCACAAAAGTTTTTCAGTAAAAGTATTTCTGAGCTTCTTTCACTGTCATCTCTAATTATCTACCTATATTTTCACTTTTGTGCTTCAAGTCTCATAAATCAGGAGAACAAGGAAGCATTTAGCATGGAATTTTCATTACAGGTCGGTAATGATCCAAATGAAGAGTTTTCTAACTACGTATAGAATTTTTATAGGGTTATTTAATATTATTGTAAACCTTGGATTACCAAAAATCGAACTGTATAAATGCTTTTATTTTAGCCTTCACCAGTAATCAAAAATATGTTTAAAAAGTACAACAACAAAGCAAAATATTTCAATTAAGATATTAAGATCAAAAACCTGACAATGCAAAAAGCAATCTAAAAGCAATTTTTCAAATACCAAATAAAATTATTAATAAACAAAAAACAAGATTAAAACTCGCGGTAATTACACAATAAACAAGAAATAGGTGATGCTATACAAATTGCTAGTAAATTCTGTGAATATTTCACCAATATTTCAGCAACTCTTGCCAGGAAGATACCAAGTTCTCGTATAAATGCCAAGTTATTTATCAGAAATAGAGTTCCTTTGAAAGAGCTATAACGGGTTGTTTTTGGTCCTAAAATAGCTAGGTTTAAATTTCTATCAGTTTTCTTGCATTTATTCACATAGTTTCTACGAAGAAGAATTTATATTGGTATGCTATAACAGTATATAATGAACATATAACATTCTGACAACCTATACCTCAAAAAAACGCACGATTACTTTGATACTTAATGGTTAATGCAATCTTAGGTATTACATTTGTAGCAGAAGAATAGGACAATACATAACAAATTGTTTTCACTGATCATGCAAGTTCCACCAATTCACTTACCACAGAAAGCCTGGGTCTCACTGAAAAGAGCAGCAACAACGATGACTTTGATCAAAGAGATCTCCATCATTGCGCAGTTTCTAAGAAATGAACGCAAAACAAGGGCAAGTGTTATTGAACACCAGTCAGAACCTCAAATTGGATTGTGGGGGATTTTATTGACAAATGACATACATGTTTGTGATGAAAACAATTGCTTTAACCCAAGGTCGGTTAGGGCAGATTGCTTTAGATTTCCTCGGACTTGAATATCAGATTATTGCATCAGTGGAACCTTCTACTAGTTTGGTCACATCTAAGGCAAAAATGTTGGAAGAAATAAACAGATTGATTAAAATCTCAAAAAGCTAAGCCATTAATTGCATGACTCTTATTTCCAACGTCGCAAATATTTTCTGCGTTTCAGAAGGTCACGTGACCAAATTGTTTACAAACATCTTATGTTTCAGCTCCGTTTTAGAGCGTCTTAGCAGAGCCGGCAGCAGTTTAACTGACTCCTGCAGCTTTATAGGGCGTTATGTTAGGCAGTGCTAAAACGTTTGGATTTTGTTTTGGATTTTTCATTGCATGCTTACAGTGAAAACGTGTTGCTGGGAGCTTCAATCCGTCATGATTTGTGACAAGCTATTAATCTTTTGTGAAAGTACAGTGCTGGCTCTATTACATTGTTTCGCTATGGTAGGCACTTAATTACGTGCAGGGAAGTTTATGTAAAATCCCGGTGCGGTGCTCAAACAGCTGAAACAGCAATTTCCTATTTTGTTGACAATATGAACTAGCTCAGGACAATGACAGGGGTTAATGAACTCATTTTATTGATACATTATAGCACTTGAAATGTTTGGGAAGGCGAATCCATTTTATTTGTCGTTTCTGGATTGGGCAGTCATTACTCATACAGAAAACGTGGTTCATAATGCTATATAGGCTACATGACAAGTTTGTTTTCAGTTCGGGTGGACTTGCTTGTAATTGTTCATAAATCAAACTTACCATGAAAACGTTTATGGAGAAAATGTTTGACAATGAAGACGTTTTAGAAGCTTTGTGGATTATGACAAGGCTGATGGCGTGTTGTGTGGGTTTTCAATCTGCAACCTGAGTGACCCAGGGTGAACCTAGAGTATTAGATTCTTTTTGTGGTGCCAGGTACAAAGCTATATGCCCTCAGTGTGATATCCCAGCTGCATCACTTGTAAAGATGAAGAATTGGCTGACTGACCTGAGACTTCTTGTAGTATTGACATAATTAGAACTGAAGTTGACTCATATTATACTTTATAGTATTTTACATGTAAATATTGCAATGTGTCATAACATGGCAGATGAATGAAGCTGTGTGTCAAATGTGAGGGGAAAAGAAATCTTGGAATTCGTACGTACATCCCATACATACATATTTTGAATTCAAGCAAGTTCTGAGTGTTACGTGTGATAAGTGCTGTAATTGCATGGGGTAACATCTATCATTCTACAATTATTTTCTATATGTTCTTGAAAAAGGTTAACGCCATTCCCGTTAAAACATTTTTTGACTACAATGAACACGGGTCGCGCGCGGTATAAGACGCGGAGCGGAAATTGACGAAACTGCGGAAATTGAGGAAATTGGGAAATTTGTGGAAATTACGGAAATAACCGGAAATTAGCTGTAAAAGTTGCGGAAATGAGGGAAAAACGCGGAAATGACTGGAAGTAAGCTATAAAACTGGGGAAATGAGTAAAACATTAAAAGGATAACAAATGCTGAAATAAGAGGTGAAAAGCTGAACTTGTACTGAACTTTGGAGCCCTCCCTGTACTGTACTGTGGAAATCTCCCTCTCCTGTACTGTACTGTGGAATCCTCCCTGTACTGTACTGTGGAAATCTCCCTGTACTGTACTGTGGAGTCCTACTTGTACTGTACTGTGGAATCCTCCCTCTCCTGTACTGTACTGTGGAATCCTCCCTGTACTGTACTGTGGAAATCTCCCTGTACTGTACTGTGGAGTC
>JANSTR010150363.1:0-10926 GCA_025434805.1 Antipathozoanthus remengesaui | reverse complement strand
GATGAAAGTTTAGATTAAATAAGTTTTTCGGAATCTTGAAAATAATTAGGGTTTAAATTAAATGATATTTAGTAAAAAGATTAAATTTACAGATATTTGCAGTTCAAATCAAATAAGTCTTAACACGGTTTAAATATTGCTACATATGGGCAGCCATATAATGGTCAAGTTGACCGAAAACGTTTGCTTCATCAGTTCATGTCTATAAAAAAACTTTAGCCTTATTTTTATACAAACAATAACTGTAATCAAACAATATCTTGTTTTCAATAACTGTAATCATCGAATCCACGGCAGAAAGTAAGCAACCAAGGCAGAGGACTAGAGCAAATGCTATAACTGCATAAAGCTGTAGATATCGCAAGTTTTTCTATTTTCCACGTTGTCTGCGAGTGATCATATACTTGAAATTGTGAGATTTATCTGATGAATTCTAATGAATCATGTGACAAATGTTTTGAGTGGAACTTTCCTTTCTGCGGTGATTCAACTGGCACCGCACACAGGGTGTCAGAGACCAGTCCACAAGCTGAAATGAGTGTTTCAGCACCACCGTACGGTTGAATTTCCCGATGTACTGGCAGACTTTGTCGGTTCCCCTACTGTGCAGTAAGGCACCTCCCGATAACTTGTGACAGACCTAGAGCCAGTCTGGTTCTAAAAGAAAAAGATGTGCTATTCTCAACACATTACATTCAGCATTTTCTGTCTATAACTAAGTAGTGTCTATCTTGCGCAAAACAATAATTAAGAATAGATAGATTTGCTTGAACTTCGTACGTTTTATACTGTCAGTCATTCATCAGCCACAGCCGCTGCTGACAGGGTCGATAGAGAAATCCTTGATAACATCTTTGCCAAGATGCGAAAGATCCACAAACGGATGGGCTGGTCACGCTAAAGGCGTACTAAAGATCTTCAGAAAGCTAGTGGTCCAAGTGTACAAAAAGGTATTGGCGAGGATGGGAGATGGAGGGGGAGGGGGGTGCTAAACTCGTTTTCAATACAATATCTTGATTAACAAGAACACCAATAATAATGTGAAGCCGGAAGTGCATGCTACAGCCAACCTCTCTCTACTTTCTATTCATTTTTCTTTAGCACAAACTTTCATTTTCTCAGACATACCTGGAAAGAGTTACAAACATTGTTGGTTTGCATTGTTTACTATCATAAACTCTGGGAATGCAAACTTGACAGTCGGAGTTTTTCACAGTGATTGGTTACAGCAGTGCTGTGGCATTGGTATTGTCAACAGAGTATAGAATTATGTTAAATGCTAGTTTGTGGAACACATTTTTGAGCACTCATTATCTCATAATATCCACTTCGCAAACACAACTGTAAATTCTACTTTTTTTGCTCCCACTGAGGCACCTACTACAAACACCTCATTCACTGCAAGTGTGCAAGGAATGAATTTAAGTCGACCCAATCATACAGCACTCCTTCTTCTAAATTCAAAATACTTTTGGAGAGAAATTACCATAATTAAGAAATAAAACAAAGAGCTTTCACTTTGAGACAGTGGCAAAACTGAGATACCGATGTTGAGACAATGAAGAATCCACTGTACATGAAGTAAGAAGAACTTTATTCTAAAGTATTTCAAACACCCACTGCTCACTGGTCTTAGCACACTTCATTCGTGCACTTTCTCCAGCAATCAATTCAGTGACTCTCGAGGTCTTTTTCCAAATTCAACACTTTCTTACTAGCAGAGACCCAACAAAATTGAATCAGACTCAACAAAAATAGATCACTAGTGCTTCATTTTGGGTAACGTTTTTGTGAATCCGACAACACTGTAAAATAATGCAGGTCAGTTTACATTGGACCGATTTACTGTTCTTAGCACACCAATAGCACTATTTTTAAGTATTCTTAACAACTAAAGGCCAAATGTGAGGTTTTTTATGCAATATTGAAAACGGCAAGATTAATTCAAGGACTCTTAAGGTCTGCGGGAACCCTGTCTTTGACACATACTTTTTCACAACACAGTGTGTGCATGTTGCATTCTGTCACATTCTCAAACTGACTACATAACATAATCCACTTGTTCATGGCTGCATGCTATACACCCAACAGGCACTTTTCCCGATCAAGCAAACCTTTAGTGAGCAGAAACTGGTCAATCAGAAACCTGTTTGATCATTAACAAAAAACATTTTATGTTGTGAAATAACCGAAGCTAATATTGCAAAAAAGATAAGGTACGCATGATGTGTGCATCCATCAAGTTAGATATGCACTTGGATGGTTGCTCGATCATTTAAAGCCATTCCATGGTATTCATCTGAACCAATGTACCACTTCTATCATTCTTACATGATCCTGCTTTCTTACGGATACATAAACTGTGTGTACCACTTTCATTTAACGTCACTTTACCTTCCTCTCCATTTACAACATGCCCCTTATTACATGAAATTTTAGTGTCATGTTAATTTGACGATTTTGCGCCTCAAATATTTAGCAACACTTAATTTAGGTTTTTTTTTCATAATCCCGTATTTCTAGTCACTATATTTGCGCATTTTGAGTCTTTTTCTTCTAATTTCTTTTATTGCAATTTTAACGAAATTAAATTTAACACGTCTTGGACGGATTTCAAGGATCTGCTTCATCACCATTACAGAGCCAGTAAATGGTCATTTTGATGACTGTTGTGCTAAAGATGTGCTGCCTGAACAGTCCCCAAGTCAGGTGACAGCAGTGATGAAGAGGTCGCCTCATAATTGGACAATATTGAATCCAAACAATACCAAAACATTGGCTTTCGTTACTGATTAAACCCACTTTTTACACTCATTTTTTATTTTTGAAATAAATAGTCACTCAATTTTAGTGCCACTTTAAGTTAGCGACACTTGTTTTTAGAATCACTTTATTTTATAACGATTTTGAAAAATCTCTAAAATTTGCTGAATTAAAGTGACGCTAAAATTTCATGTAATAAGGTAGTGTTAATATGGTTAAAATGTATTGATATTGTTAAATCACGCCATAATAACTTGAAGGCTTACCTTGCCAAGAGAAAGGGGCAGGGATGCTTACTTTCCAGCCATGATTGTGCCTCTCTTGCAAAGTGTTGTTGGTATAGCGCAAACTCGAAGAGTCAGCCACCTTTGCAACACAAATAGACAAGAAAAGCACTTTCAGTTTGGTCAGATTGCCTGATACTAATGTCAGTACTTTACTAAAGAGACAGACCATCAGTGACGCTTATGAAAATAGCTTTAGTATAGAGTAGTGCCAATTATGACTGAAATTTAGCCCAAAGGTTACTTAAAATTATAAAAAAGCCATTCTTTGGTTGCTGTTGTAACTTGACAGTTATACTTCTGCCGAAAGTTCAACTATGGTCATTTCCAACTATGAAAAAGAAATTATTAGACAATTGTGTAACACCTGCTAAGACCCTAAAACCAGATCTTTTATAGGTCTCAAAGCCGACTGCCTGCCTGTTATGCTTGTTTGTCTAAATATATATCCGTGTGTCTATGAGTGTTTCAACTACTGTGTGTAAACGGAGGATTTGTGAAGTTTTCACTATTAATCATACTTACAGTCGGTTTATCCTTCACACTGTCATTTGTAAGCTCACAACATTTCTCAGGCAGATGGCACTCCACTCTCCACGAACACCAACTGTGATTGTCTCACACATTTTGCTTACTGCTTTCATCTCACTGAAGCTCGCAGTTTCTTCAAGTGGCCACTCCTCTCAATGTATACTGGCCACCATCTTTTGCACACCTCTCTCACTTTTCTTGCAATGCATTGTATCGCTCGCTTCAACATTCTTGAAAGATGACACTCGCATCACTGACCTTCACTGGTCATCATAAGCACACACATTTCTTCTCGTTGCAGGCGTTTCCATTCACTCTTTTTCTAACAGTGCACAATCCTTCACTGACCAATCACAACTTTTCACTTGTGGTCACTGTCTCTACATTCACAAGTCAAAAAGGTGGATTCCTCTTCAACCCCCCACCCCCAAATCAAGTCACCAGTCAGCCCCCCAAACTAAGAGAAATTGCTTCACCATCACTGTACTTTCATCATCTATCATCTCAAATTCTTTCATTCAGAAACAGCACATTGATTTGTCAGTGCTTTTGGTTCATGGTGACTTTCTTTTCAACAACATTCACTTATCATCAATCCACACCAATCTCATATATTACTCCATTCAAATCAATTGCACAGTATTGTTCTTCATTCATTACAAGTTCTTCAAAATGATACATTCCCCCTGGTGGCATATAAATGATACAGTATTATCACTCACACCTACAGTACTTCAGAATGGAGTTCTCTCCTTTCAATGCACTTCCTGACTTTTCAATTTAGTAAATTTATCAAACTTTATGAAAGTTGTAACTTCTGAATTTCATGAAACAATGAACATTTTGAGAATCTGCTCTTCGAGACAAACGAAATTAATGGTAATTTTATAGAGTTTTGTCAATTGATTAAAAAGTTAGGACATTCTTGGTTATTTGAAATCGGGGTTTAGTTTAAGGACTGCACCCCTCTCTTTCCAATTCACAGGCCAACCAGCCTTGTACTTGTATTCCCTTATCTCTTCATTGGCCATCACAACTCACATCAGCACATGCTGATCACATACAGACAAATGGTCAAAATGCACATTTTGTTTAAATCTTATCAGCCTTATTCATGAGACACTTCCACTTTTGACACCATGCAACACATAAGAATAAATTATTAATGGCTCTCAACCAATACAAACATAAAACAATGAATACTGAATCGGTAGATCAGGATTTCATCTTGTGCTGAATACATTTATAAACAGCAATTTTTGTTAGCAATAAGCAACAAAAGCAGCTACCGTGATATTAACTTCCAGTATTGTGATACTCACACACCTAAGTTCAAATGGTACAATTTCTTTGAAGTATCAAATGAAAAAAAACAATAGGAAAGGTTTCAACTGCTCTTGTTTTCTTCATTATCAATCACATTCTTAATAACTGAGGTAATATTTACCACATCTTGGCAGAAACACTTCTACCAACTCACTGCATACACTCAACACTCCAAGCACACATCAGTCTTTTATTTTATTCTAAATTCATACTTGTTAGCTTGCATACATCACAGGGACTTCAAGAAGTTTCTTATTGCAAAGATATTTAGAGTGAATACTAATCTATAACTATATCCAATTAAAAATATGCAAATTAGCAACTGGGAATGAAGCTATTAACACATCTTAGCTGAACCTAAAATCTATCTTTAGATGATAAACGCACTTAAAGTTTCTGTTCCAAATAGCAACAAGCCAATTGCTACTTATATTAACAAAAGGAAATGGATTGTGTAGCTATTTATGGCAACAATAAGCACAGATTAAGTCCAAAAGTCTGTGGGGAATCAAAACTTACAAATCGAACTCGGCCATAATCTTCAAAATAATGGCCAAAGACAACATTCACGACTACATTGTACATACAACCACATGACTGTTCATACTCTACTTCTCCTGGCATCATGGCAGCTGAATATCAGTTACTCCTTAGAAACACAAAATATAGTTATGTGCACTGGGGAAAGGTATTAGTGACAGTTATTGTCCACAATCTGGACTCTCCAGCAATTCCATATAAGATCCCCTCATATTTTAGAATCATAGCACCCTTTCTCATACATATAATTATGTTTCTAAGAAATAACAAAACTTATATAGAATGCTTAGTCCAATTACAGTGATGACTTCAATGCTCTGCATTGTATATGTTCCAAAATGTTTGACCTTGTGATATAGTACAATAACAAAGACAGTGAACACAATGTTATTTCAACTCCTCAACAAGTTCATTTTCTAGACACCTGGCTGCCTCTACCTGCTTGCTGATTCTGCATCATGTACATACTACTGTAAGCAGCAGCGGCAGCAGCAGCATTGTAAGGTGACTGTGTCCCCATTCCCTTTGGTGCACCCCAACCCATAGCATACAAATTGGGCCCCCCACCACCCCATCCATATGCACCAGCTGCATTTGGCATCTGAGTTTGATTGGCTTTTGGCTCGGCATATGTCACATTAAGTAAACCGCCTCTGAGGCGGTGGTTTTGGGATTGCACAGTCTTAGCAACCTCACCCAATGCAAAGGTGACGAATGAGAAATTCCGATTTGGTTTGGGGATGTACACATCTGTCACCTCTCCAAACTTCTCAAAGTAGTCCCGAAGATCTTGATCACTGGTGCCTGGTGCCATTCTTCCAATAAAAAGCTTCTTTGGGAGGTCATCCTGTCAAATTCAAACATATTTTACATTTAATCATCTTTCTAATCAAATACATTATAACTAGGATTGTACATATATACCAGTACATGTATGGCACATGGAATTTAGATCTCGGCTAAGTTACTTCTTACTGTAGAAACTTGATTCCCAAATCAGAAAACTTTGGCAAAGTATCAACTCTTACAGACTTCAACATTTAGCAATTAGGTGCTTATATATCATAGTTCTCAATTTTCAGGGTTCGACACCTAAGCAATTTTAGAAAGACACATTGTCCTAAAAAACGTCCAATGCCTCCAATGTTTCTACAACAGAGCAAGAAATGCACAGATTCAAACATATTATTCAGTCCACATTAATTGGTTTTCTCATAAACAAACTTGAACTAGAGTCTTAATTATTATTAATACTGCTACTAAGACCACATTCCCACAGTCTTGAAAAGGACAGGAAAAAAGTAAAGGTACATGTAACAATGGTCCATTACTCTTCTTAATCTTTTTCCCTCCAAATATGCCATATGGCACAATGTTAAATTCTCCCAAAGAGCCTCCACAGCTTCCTTATCAAGAGGTTGGGAAAAAATTATTTTCATCTTAAAAAATTTGCTGTATATGACCAATTGCTTTATTTTCACAAGCAAAGACTACAGTGCATACATGTACATTCTTGGTGGATGGTGTAAGAAGGCAACACTATCTTTAGTCTAATTTAGGCTCTGGATAAAAATGATTATTTGTAAAAATGGTGCCTAAATAGGAATACAAACAAGAAATATTTCTCAGTACTGGAGCCCAAATTTGAGGGGTGATTGTTTAATAATTAGAATACTTTTGACATTATTTAAATTTGATAATATTGCAAGTGCAGCCTGCACAAAGCACTGAAGAGATAATTGTTACACATCTTTCAGAGTACAGCATTTGCATGATACTGTATATTTAATTCTGTTTGTCCACATGTAAAATAAAATTGTAATTGATTTAAAATCTATTGAACATATACTGTGTCACCAAACACACTTGTGACTAAAAAATCCTCACTGGTTTACTGTAGCAAAACTTTTAACCCTCTCAGCCCCAAACACGACAATTGGTGTGTTGGTAAATTCTCCTAAACTGTCTCCATAACTTTCCTATAAAAAGGTTATGAGAATTTTGCTTTTCATCATAGATAGCTTGATGTCTATGACAAATTGCTTGATTCTCATAACCAAACAACATATTCTGTGTGGATAATGTTAGGAGAAGATATGTGATGATAAACTGGCCGGGGCTGAAAGGGTTAATAAATCACAAATGCAACATACAGACAGTCAGATTTAAGTACCACTACAAATAATTATTATCTTCTGGGGTTCTTCAAAAAGAATCAAAACAGAAATTATTTGGTTAGGTGGTGCCTAAATTGAAGGGGTGCCTAAATTAGAATAAATGCGGTACATGCAGATAAATGATTACTGTCTGGGACAAGAATATGAGCTCGCAATTTCTATCGGGTAATAGTTCATGATGTCACAGGCAAAATGAACTATCAAACTATCGATAGAATATTAATTAAAGTGAATATTTATAATTGTTTTATTAGAAATCTCCAGATATTGTAAGAGCCATTGTAATTTCAAAATTGAAACTTGTGCAAAAAAGTCTCCCAAGTTTCGGTTTGTGTTGTTTTTCACACATATGGGAGACTCGCACTCACAACCAAAACAAAGTAAGATTTGATTAATATTAAAATTAAACATTGTTCACACCATATTTGGTGTGGTTTTGGAAATGCCACAACATCACTACAATGACCACATCTTGGATGTCAGAGAGGAATATGTCACAAAGGGGGTCTATTGCATGATAGACCATGAGTAGTAAGATAGTCGATCAAACTGAAGCATTTGCATTAGATAGTGACTAGATTTCTACTAAAGACAGTGTAGAATTAATGCTAAGCAGGGCAATTGACCTCTGGTCATCTCATCATCTGAGACTAGTAATTTCAGTTTGTACACAAGTAACTGTGCTAAGGCACTTGTACAGAATCTACAGTTGAGATCAACATAAATTTCTAACCTATAATCTATATAACCTATAGATCAATATATATTTCAGATAAGAAGAATCTACAGATTAATATAAAACTTACATCACACAATAAAATTATAATATTCTGTTATCCAAATGACATCACACAATATCTGTGTGTTCTAATATTTGTATCTGCTAGAAACTCAAAAATTCTCACGACGACCATGCTTATTGTCACAATTTGTCACAGTATGTGCACAATGCAATCAAAGCGTAACTAGCTTGTGTCATGTGATTTGAACAGTGGTGATGCTGTCATTATACATATACTGTTATATTATAATTATTATTGTCAACATTGTACTGGACAAACTTTCCTTACGGACAACTGAAACCTGAATCCTACTTGTCCAATGGGCAAGTTTAAAAACAAAAGGTTGATTGCCCTGCTAAGGTACAAGCAAGTACATACGTTGTATTATTAATTATTAGGATATGGACTAAACTTTCAATATCAATAGGGATGCACAAAGAAGGGTTCCACGTTAATAACCTTAGCTCTTGGAAGCCTGACTTCAACATTTCGTCCTTGGATCGTGTGGTTATGGATGAGAGCATTCTTGGCAGCTTCATCAGTCTTGTACCTGATAAATCCAAAACCCCTTGACTGGCCTGTTTGAAGATTCTTCTTAACCTATCATAAAGAAACACTTGGCATTAAAGGCTTAATATAAAACATCACAGTTTATTCCAGGTGATCTGGTGACGTCATTTTTAGAGGGGCATGAAAATATTTTAATGAGTCACTGCAGGCCCACTCAACTCCAACTGATCCAAGATGACGTCCAATCATTTTCAATCTGGCAGTCTTGAGCTCAAATTCCAAGCAATGGTGCTATGTTAAAGTTCCGAAGTTTTTGGGTTTTTTTCCTGGCTTGTAGGGGAGACAAAAAACAAGATTGAAGAAGAATTATTGGTCAACTAAATTTTCTACCGATTTCCAACAGAACAACATCACCAGATTCAGACTCAATCACTCTGACATTGGTTGACTCGAAGCAGTGAAAAGCTGACAAAATCACAGACTCCAACTTGTCTCTTATACCTGTATGCTATGGAGTTATTCCACTGTATGCAGTGTATGCTGAACAAAAAGGTAAATTAAAAGAACTGTTTGTACTCGAATGTGTGTTCACTGTCAATTCAGTGCGGCAATTTGCCATGATGACCTTCACTTTTGCCGTGATGCCCAACAAAATTTTTGAATTTCACTGCAAATATTTTGCCTTTCCATTCTGTACAGTACATGTATAACCACCGTAGCTCCCTTGTTGTTCGGAGAGTGGATATTGATGTACTAATTGTGTGAATCTATAAGAAAAAATAAACATAGTTTTGAAGCAAACACACGATATGTGCCGTCCCTTCAACATGGGGTGCCATCTTGTATTTTGATTTTTTGGAGCTGACCTGGGCACTTCTTTTTTCTTAAAACTGCTGTGTATAGAGTCAAGTGGGTTCAGGAGATCTTGCACATGGTTCTCAACTTCCTGCATGCGACTTAATGTATACCAGTGGTTTCATTTGATTTTCTTTCCTTCGTTGTTCAAAAATACCTCGAAAAGAGAGGTGATAAAAAAGTAAAAAAGCAGAGCTGCAAAGTCAAGCTGCTAAGTGTTTTAAAATCAACAAACTTCTCAGACTTGATACTGCCACAAGTTCGAGCCAAGTAACACAACTTGGACAAGACAGATCTATAACAGTTCAATGTGAATGAAGCATGGAGTTTGTAAAAAAATGATGTGCTGTTTTACTTATTGCTTGAGGCTGATAAATAGGTCTGAACAATGAAAGCTTATTTATGTATTTTCTTAATTTATTGCACTTTTTTAAATAATTATTTGGACAGAACTGTCGGTTTCAATGACCTTAGAATGTTTACTATTACAATAGCTGACCTTGCTCTAAAACACGGCATTGTCAGTAGCAATGTTGTTGCTGTAATAAACTAAAAAGTCTGAATGGTTAAGGC
Organism: Antipathozoanthus remengesaui; assembly: GCA_025434805.1. Lineage (NCBI taxonomy): Eukaryota > Metazoa > Cnidaria > Anthozoa > Zoantharia > Parazoanthidae > Antipathozoanthus > Antipathozoanthus remengesaui. The sequence continues at coordinate 585 of JANSTR010150363.1, read as the reverse complement.
TGCGTATCGATATAGTAAATAAACATATAATTCGGATAACCTCTTTAATACTATAAATGTTGTGAATTCATGCTTTTCTGCAATAATTCAATATTGCCTTGAGCAGTGCCCCCTTGAGAATTTGAAAATTGCAGTGGTGCCCTGCTATTACAAGAAATTTTACGGCAAAAATTGCTGTGCCCTCAAAAGAAGCCACTTCAAGGCCTGCAGCAACATTGAGTGCAGTGTCATGCTGAAAGATGGGGAATTATTCAAGGTTCAGCCAATCACTTGTCAACTTGGATATGAAACTCTGTTGTTGAATGTGCCTGTCAAGATACAAAATGGCAGACCTGGGAGTCATGTTGCACACAATGTTGCAGTTGGTTGAAACAATATTTATTGCACAAAATATTGCATGCAACTGCTGCATCATGTTGTCAATGTGTCAGGGCCTTTAGTTTTCATGAACGAAGATGGCAATTTGCAGTAAATTGTTGTCACTGTTGAAATTAAAGAATATCATCAAACATCAGGTCTCTTGGGGAAAATAAAACCAATTGTTTCTATCAGGAACAGACATCGAGTGTATAATATTTGATGTTT
>JANSTR010150352.1:0-10931 GCA_025434805.1 Antipathozoanthus remengesaui | reverse complement strand
CCCTCGTTGAATGTGCAAGGCGAGCACAAACGGCACATCTGCTTCATTCCACTGTATATTAGGTGCTCGTTGCTGTATCAAAAGCGACTCATTTATTGTTATTTAGAATCCAGTAAGAACATGGCGTTTCGATGGCCACTGTAAACTCACAACCTTGCTCTTGCAAAAGAGGTACCACGAAAAAGACCCGAAAAGCCCAGCGACTGGGATGAAATCGCACAAAGGCGAAGCGGATTGTTGTCAGATAAGACAGAGAAAAAGAAAGGACTTTGAAAGGACAAAGGTGCAGAAAACGGATTGAGAAGATTTTGCAGAAATACTTTGTGATTCCCTTCTTCGCGAGCTGGTTTTTTTTACGCGGAATTAAATCGTTATCTAAATGCGAAAGTTTCGCCGTACATCAAACGTCAAACGGAAAACCTTAGACTGAAGTTTGCAGTTTGCCGTACGCATCCAAAAACCTCGACCTAAAGGTCTCAAATAACTTAGTCCTATTTCTAAATCTCTCTGCCTTTTCACGATATATTCAATCTAAATGCGTCAGTACAGCCCTTTCATTTGATTGATATTCTAATCAATTTTAAATATTTCTGCCAGTTTTTCACCCGGTATCCACACAGGCTTACAATACAATATGATGCTCCGACGAAGGGCTTGCGCTCGAAACGTCACCTTTCTTCCAACTTTACGGCGCGTAAACTGTTTTGGTCAACCCTCGATTGATTTTATTATACGTTTTTTAAAAACTATTTACTTAGAGTTCTACAATACAGTTCTTGATCTGAACAACAACACATCTTCCATGTATTTCAGCTTAAATAAATTTCATTAGGAATATAATAATTTTACAAGGCTAGTCGGGGCTTAGTAATAGAAAGAAAATTACATCAGGCAGCCTGAGAGAAAAAAATACAATCGAAAATACCATTATAGAACAGATATATATCATATAAGGACAGTTATTGAAAAGATAAGTTGAGAAGTAGCAGTGTTGTTTCAAAATAGTAAAGATTAGGGATATCTCGCATTCTGGTTTTCTTGGTTGGCAACTTGCATGTTTTGGGTAGAGCTTTATTCGTTGCTTGTTTTACAGAGAGGTACATGGATCTTTTTACCGTACGACCCATACAGGTCAGCGAAATGACTCAGCTCGGAAGAGGTCGTAGTTTTGTATTGAGTGTCTTCTGATTTTGATATTGATAATCCATAGACTTAATCTTTTTACGCTTCTGTTGGTTTAACTGGCGGTTTTCCAACTACAGTTCCAAACATCCACTGAAAAGGGTTGGTCAGGAAATATCTCAATTTGCTATCAGAACTACAGCAGAATACAAGTGCGCACTACAGAACTAACTATGCTAAGTTTTACAAGCAATGCACTTACAAATGTCAGCGAATATGTGATCAATCAAAATAATACTATATTCATTGCGCAGCTGAAAACACATTAACGTATCTAAGGGAAACAAGGAATCTTATGAAGTTCAAAAGGTAAAACAGCACCGCATCCGATTCATACTCAAAAAGTTAGATATGCATGTGCTACATATCATTAGTAATAAAGTGACGTTTCCTAATTGTTCTCGAATTGTTAAGGTCCCAGCTCTACAAATTTAAATCTTTCCATTTACCGTAAAAATGTTTTAGCTTTAACTCTTAGTAAACAGTTTTGTTTCAAAACTGATACTTTAGACTACGTCGGTAAGGGTTGACAAAACAATGTTCTCACCGTAAAGTTGGAGCAACTCCTCCTCGAGCGTTAGTCCGTCGTTAGATGCTCCGACGAAGGGCCAACGATCGAAACGTCAGCTTTGTTTCAACCTTACGGAGCGGAAATTTGTTTTGTCAACCTTTAATTGATTATATAATATATTTCAGCTTTAGATTCTCAAAAATGTATTCAATTAGAAGATGTAAAATAATTGTATTTGTGCAATTTGTACAATGTGGCGCCAGTCTGCGGTGCGGGAGGCTCGGGTTCGATTCCAGACCAACACTCAGGGTCTTAAAATAACTGAGGGGAAGGCGCTGCCTTTGCTCTAACAAATGTAGGTGGCGTCTTCTTGGATAAGGACGTTAAACCGTAGGCCCTCGGGGATCAGTAAGTTCTCCGGGCATCTTAGAGTGGTATAGTCTCCCCGATTAGTAGGGTTCATGCCCTACTAGGAGATTTTAGACTTAAATAAGTCACTTACTTACTTTTTATGTGGTGTGTGAAACCTCAGTTCAACACAAGCAAGTTTTGTTTGGACATCTTTTCTCGACAAATACTAAGTCTAACAAGAAGAAATTTTGAAAGTAGTTTGAACAAAGAGACATGTTAAAGAAATGACTTCCATGTGTGGAACATGCTTAATTCAGCAGGCGTTAAAACATAAACATAACTTATTCAGTTCAGTTTATCAGTTTATTGCTTTTACCACTCCAAGATGGACAGAGAATCTTAACAGGTCTTGCGATCCAATTGACAAAGGTCTCCGAGGGCCTACGATATAACGTCCTTATCCGAGAAGACGCGAAGGTCTAACCATTCAGTGCAGATGTTAGAGCAAAGTCAAAAGCACCTTCTCCTCAGTTATGTGTTTTTTCTTGGGCAACATCAGCCGTGGTTGAAAAACGGTGAGCTAAACTTTTTCAGCCAATTAATAGAAAGAATTTATTTCTTATTATTGGTTTTGTCAAGTTACAATTATTACTTTCAGTAACTTTTTTCGAGGGTTTCCAAATGGATCCTGCAGTTTCATCGGTTTTTGGGTGGTTTGGTTCTTGCTGTGTTGCCAATATCTTATATATATTCATACTTTTTATATGTGAATCAGAAAAGGCTATTTATCGATCAACCATTTTGTGCATCGGTTCTATAGCAGCAAGGCACTAGGAAGAATTGGTGGACTTACATGATCCTAAACCGGAAAGAAAATATTTTAGATAAACATGTAGTTTTCGCTTGCCAAAAGTAACTGTATACCTAACTCGGTAATTATATTGCTTCCCTTCTCACTGTTGCTACAAAAGGGTTCTGTTCGGCATGGAATCAAATATTTCCTAATCCTATAATCTTGTTGTGTAAATCTTTATCAGGTTGTTAAGAATGCTTTCCAGCACAGCTTTGTATAACATATGACTTTGAAATCAATATTCTCTCCAAGTTCATTATGAAATATTTCTTTGAAATTTTCTTCCTTGCTAGAAGAAATCGGGCACGGGTTAGTCGTCTTGCTTATGCTAACTGGAACCAACGTTGTCAACTTGGCCATGATAAACTGATAATTTAGTATAGTAATTTAGTTTTATACTAGTTTCTCTATATAGTAAAAATGATAATAATACCAATATATAGCAAGCGAATATATATTCTTGTAAATGTAATTTGTTATTGAATCTCAATTCGTTAATTTCTATGAATCTTACTTCTGAATATAGCTTAATAGTCACGCGCTCATTGAAACGTTGCATGCTACTCTTTGTTGTGATAACACCTTGTCTTTTTGAAGCTTAATTCATGGAAGTATTTACAAATCAATATTATAGCTTTGGGATTGTTGAAATAGGGTCCTTACTTAGCGGGGATGTAATGGAATTCACTTTATCTATAGGCGATTTTTGCTCTAACACCTCTTCAACCAATTAATATATTGTTCTCCATCACGTGGTACCGCCACTAATTCTATTTTGGGCGACCCTAAGCTCATGTATTGCGTTTGCAAACAATCACATTTCACCTACAAATACGTTTAGACTGGCACAAAACAAAACAGAAGCGCTTTTTAATCAAAACGCCTCTCAAAGGATACGGTTTTTCGAAGACTTTCCACAATATCACAACCACCGCTCACGTCTATCGACAATTTTATTTCGACAGAACTCACAAAACGTTCTCATTTTGAGTTTTGTAGTGAACAAAAAGATAGATTGGCCATATAGAAGTTGTGAAACAAATTTTAATAGTATCTCATGCGTATGTCCTAGAAGAGATTGATATATACAGTCTGAAATAGAGGAGTATTTACTGCAATTATATTGATTTTTGAAAGAAGTTCCTCTTTAAGTGACGTTAGATATTCCTTGAGTGTAACGTAAAATTGTTTTACAGGCTTTAGCGGGATAATTTTGGATGCTATTCTAAATTCGCAGTGAGGTAACATTAATATAGATTCGTCCTTAAATTAATGCTTCTAATATTACTAGATATGATATCTATCCAAAGTAAGGAACTATTTGTAATATTTAAAACATCATGCACAATCAAGCAAACTGATATATAATTGGCAAAATATGTACTAGCTACTTGAACATATTATTTATATCATTGGACCAAATTCCATCTATGAAATTCGTTGCGATAGTGCTTATGTGGGTATGCGTTGTATATCCCCTTCGCAAGTTTCTACAATGATTTCAGTTAAATACTCTCCTCCGAATGTATGTTCCTAAAAGTGACAAGCTTAAGTCTCGCCTTGGTTCATAACTAATATTAAACAGCAGTAAAAAGGCAAAAAATATATCATTCCAACTTTGCTAATCAAACAGATTCGGTGTCGAATTGTCCAATCTTATTGCCAAGTCAGGGCCATTTTTATTTGTTGAATCTAACAGGCTAGACAGAGTTAAATAGCTCTGCATATAATGCCCTATTACATTTAGTAATGCTGCTTGCAAATGTAATGCAGTGCTGTCGACAAAAGACATTGCAAGCAACCGTTGAGATTTTGAATGCTGCAACTGGTAAAACTTATATATAGGGTAGCAGTTAAAAAGATAAAACTATTAGTTTTGATAAATGGCTCATCTGGTTGAATCATTTGAAAACAAAAATTGAAATTGCGCATTTTCAGGAACAGTTTCAATGAAACTTAATCAACAAATGTCTAGTTCGTAGAGTTTCAGTTGAATATTAGGTTGACAAAGGAAATACGGATACTGCAAAGACATATCTGGTATAAATCCTTTCATATATAACTGAAACTGTTATGTCGGTGAACTGTCTTAAATAACTGAATAACTAGTTACTAGAGTTTCAGAAGTTAAGCATTGGGTTGACAAGGAAGAAGGAAAAAGTTCATCTTATAATGGGTTGACACTGAAGACGAAGTAAAAAGCTCATGTGATATAAATAACTCGAAAATCAAAACTTTTTGTTCATGAACCGTCTTCAACAAGATATAATGATAATGACTATGGTTCTGAGTGTTTCAAAAGTTTAGCAGTGGGTTGACAAGGACGAAGGAAAAACTTCAACTTATATATAATCACTTAAAAATCTGAATTTTTTTGTCCATGAACTGTGTTCGACCAAATATAATTAACAATGACTATTTACTGGAGCTTTAGTGAGTTGAACAGTTGAGTTGACAAGGACTAAGAAAAAAGACTCGGCGTCTCAAAATACGCATGCCCGAACTTTCTTTAACGTGTAACAAGTTGTAATGAACAAATGAGTTAGAAGTTGTGTTGAATAGTAAGTTAACACTGGGATGACAAGGACGAAGGAAAAATGTATATAAATCATTTAATAATCAAATCTTTTGTGACCGTAAACCGTCTTCAACAATATTTAAATTATAAATAACAATGATTAGTTCTTAGAATTTCCGAGTTGAACATTAAATGACGAAGATGAAGGGAAAAAGTTCACCTTATATAAAATCTTTGTGTTTGTAACTCTGTTCAACAACGCGATAAACTAAACAATGACTAAATCGTAGAGTTTCAGATGTTGAACATTGTGTTGACAAGGACAAAGGAAATTGTACGTTTGCGTATAAATAATAAAGCTTAAACGAAGTCGTTGCAATTTCCTAAAGTGGATGCATGGCTCATCTTATGGTTGAGTCAGTTTGTTGGCAGTACTGTCATGTCTCTCAGGGTTTCGGTGAATGCAGGATTGTATTTTTGCTCTCAAAGGCAAGAATAAAGTCCGCGGTACCTTCCTAGCGAACACAACGCTGAATCGATTTCCACACAACACATATACCTTCACATCCGCACGTAAATGCTATCACCGTTTTTTGTTTATGTTGTCCCTCCATTCGACAGTTCACAAAAACATAATTAATGAGCGTCCTTAACTTCCGAGAGCGTAATAATAAATTGCCGTTACTAAGGTTAATAAAGGTGGCATTTGTTAATCACTTTTCACGGTATAATCGGACGGCCTTTTGTGTACGCGTTCCCGAACCTTCTAAAGGTGCAACAAATTATAAATGGTAAAGAACAAATTAGTTCCTACAATTTTAGAAGTTGAGCATTGGATTGAAAAGTACGGAGGAAATAGAAACAAGCTCATCTTAATTAAATCATTTGAAAATGAAATTTTTTTCTCTCTAAACCGTCTTCAACAAGATATGTCTAACAATGGCAAGTTCCTTGAGTTTCAGAAGTTGAACAGTTGGGTTGACAAGGACAAAGAAAAAGCTCATCTAATATAAATCCGATTTGAAAATTATGAAAACGTTTTGTCCGTGAACTGTCTTTATCAACATTATCGTGAACAATAAGCAGTTACTAGAGTTTTATTAGTTGAACGAAGCAAATACCAACTGAACTGAATCAGTTAAAGTGTAACTTCCGAGAGCACAATTAATTGCCGCTACTAAGGTCAATGAGGGTGACATTTTTAATCACTATTTCTCACGGTATAAGCGGGTTCCAAATACTTCAAATAAATCAAATAGCATGGAACCACTATAATACCACAGTGACTTGTGTAACATTGTGTTTCATTCAAATACTGCTTTGTGGCACGAATTTCTTTCGACAGAACACAATGGAAGAAATAGAGTACACAAAGTCAGACTGTTATTGCAAATTTGTTGGTTTGATTACTAAAAACTGGTTTTCAAAACTGACGTAACACGGTACAAAATATTCAAAAAGAATATTAAAAAGTAAACATCCCTGGCAACTGTTCTTGCCATATAAAGATTTTATTTCTTAATGAAACCGATTTTCTTAATATAATTTGAGAAAAATATGTAAGGAATTGGTAATGGAAAGAGATCTCGGAATTTTCTGCCGGAATAGGAACGATACTGCCCGCCATTTGGTATTCTCAATGCGGTTGAACTTCGTAATTTTAAATCTGAAAGGAAGTCCTGCAAGTTTCCTTCCGTTTACTAATTACGATGACATCGCATACTACACTTTTGCTGAATATTGCAGTGAAAGTGGGTCAAAAGCGAACAAGTTGAAGCGAAGCCTTTTAACGCCGCGCTGCAGAATCTTACGGTTAGCATCAGAAGGAACTAGTGAATATTGGAGATCGTTAGAGCAGGCAGCATGTGCCCCTGTTGAAAAGGTGAAAAAGCACTCTAAATACTACTGACTAATTCATGATTTGCGGCACATTTCTATACTTGAACAACTTATTTTATTGATGAGATGAGTTCCCAACAAAGTGTTCAACTTCAATTTAAAGTGATAAAATAGAATTGTGTGCACAGTGACACTAAGACTTTACCATGATGGCGATCATTCTTCGTGATAGACCATATGTCATGAGTGCTATCGAATTGTTCTTGTTCTTTATCGTATGGTATAAATATGTTATAGAAACGGGAGACAACAATCACGAATGGGAAGAGCAGAGATTATAACTTATATTCAATATAACGTAGGGAGTTTTACTGGAGTTTTCCTGAAGTTTTAGAAGTTGAACAGTTAAGTTGACAAGGACTAAGAAAAAAGGCTCGCCGTCTTAAAATGAGAACTTTTGTGTGTACGCATGCCCGAACCTTCTTTAACGTGCAACAAGTTGTAATGAACAAATGAGTTAGAAGTTGTGTTGAATAGTAATTAAGGAGAAAATAGCAAAAATTGCTCATATTGTTGAATACATCATTTGAAAATTAGTCTCTGAACCGTCTGCAACCAGAATATTAAACAATGACTTATTCCTAGACTTTCAGAAGTCGAGTAATTGGGTTGACAAGAACGAAGGAAAAAGTTCAGCTTGCATAAGTTATTTGTAAATCAAAACTCCCGTGTCTTTGAACCGTCTTTAACTGATTGTATTGAACAATGACTTGCTCCAAGAGCCGGTTTTGGGCAGATGTTGAGCAGTTGGGTTGACAAGGACGAAGCAAATAGCATGAATTAAAGTATTAAAGCCCATTTGATAAAATAACTTTTTAAAACGAAAATTTTAACACTGGGATGACAAGGACGAAGGAATATGTATATAAATCATTTAAGAATCAATACTTTTGTGACCGTAAACTGTCTTCAGCAAGATATTTGAATAACAATGACTAATTCTTAGAAATTCCGAGTTGAGCATTAAATGGCAAAAATGAAGTGAAAAAGTTCACCTTATATAAAAACTTTGTGTTTCGGAACCCTGTTCAGCAACGCGATAAAATAAACAATGACTAAATCGTACAGTTTCAGATGTTGAACACTGTGTTGACAAGGACAAAGAAAATTGTACGTTTGCGTATAAATAATAAAGCTTAAACGAAGTCGTTGCAATTTCGTAACACCGACAAAGTTGAACAGACGTCTTATTGAGACTAAAATCTTTTCAGACCTTAAGTATATGTATGTCGGGCAAATCAATTCGTAAAAGCATGACAATAATATACCTCTTGCGCTCGTCCCAACGCTGTTGTACAAAGTGGATGCATGGCTGATGTAAAGTGATCATCTTATGGTTGAGTCGGTGGTTTGCTGACAGCACTGTCAGGGCTTCGGTGAATGCGGAATCGTAGTTGCCATCTCAAAGGCGAGAGTATAAAAGTCTGCGGTAGCCTTCCACCAGCGAACACGAAGCTGAACTGAGCAACTCTCGCATAACACATGCATTTAATATACACATCCGCAAGCAGATGCTATCGCCATTTCTGTTTATGTTGTCGTTTTATTCCACAGTTCACAAACACAGTTAACGCGGAGCGTCCTTAACGTCCGAGTGCACAATTAATTGCCGCTGTACTAAGGTCAATGAGGGTGACATTTTTTATCACTGTTTCTCACGGTATAACCAAATACTTTAAATAAATCAAATAGTATGCAACAACTATAGTACTACAGTAACTTGACATGTTGTGTAACATTGTGTTTCATTCAAATACTGCTTTGTGGCACGAATTTCTTTCGACAGAACACAATGGAAGAAATAGAGTACACAAAGTCAGACTGTTATTGCAAATTTGTTGGTTTGATTACTAAAAACTGGTTTTCAAAACTGACGTAACACGGTACAAAATATTCAAAAAGAATATTAAAAAGTAAACATCCCTGGCAACTGTTCTTGCCATATAAAGATTTTATTTCTTAATGAAACCGATTTTCTTAATATAATTTGAGAAAAATATGTAAGGAATTGGTAATGGAAAGAGATCTCGGAATTTTCTGCCGGAATAGGAACGATACTGCCCGCCATTTGGTATTCTCAATGCGGTTGAACTTCGTAATTTTAAATCTGAAAGGAAGTCCTGCAAGTTTCCTTCCGTTTACTAATTACGATGACATCGCATACTACACTTTTGCTGAATATTGCAGTGAAAGTGGGTCAAAAGCGAACAAGTTGAAGCGAAGCCTTTTAACGCCGCGCTGCAGAATCTTACGGTTAGCATCAGAAGGAACTAGTGAATATTGGAGATCGTTAGAGCAGGCAGCATGTGCCCCTGTTGAAAAGGTGAAAAAGCACTCTAAATACTACTGACTAATTCATGATTTGCGGCACATTTCTATACTTGAACAACTTATTTTATTGATGAGATGAGTTCCCAGTGACGCTAAAACCTTGCCGTGATGGGAGTCATTCTTGGTGACAAGATTATATGTCATGCGTGCTCTCGAGTTGTTTTTGTTCTTTACCGTGCGGTAAATATATTAGGGAGTTTAAGAAACCACTACCGCTACGCCACGGAGAAGTCACAGCAAAACAAAAGGCTTAATTACAGAAGACAATCCACTGCACGTAAACATGCACCAAGCGGATCACTTGGTCACTGTCGCGTATAAATTCGCTGACTTTGGTTCTCTGGAGAACGTGCAACATCAATATGGGAAGGTCCTGTTATTAGTTCGGTTTTTTAACCAGGGTCTGCGGTTTGAACTATTCGCACTCCTTTATAAAAAACAGTTAAATGGAATTCTAGGTAAACAAAAGAAAACAGAAAAACAGAACGTTGGTTTCAGCAGGCGTTGTCTAAGCCGTAGCCGTATCAGCATCTTAAAGTCCCTATTATCAGGAAACGGGAGACAACAATCACGAATGGGAAGAGCAGAGATTATAATGTGGGGATCAAACTAAATCTAGTCCGAATATTATTTCCACATTGTGGGCGATACTTTAATGACCTTGAATTTGGTGACGAGGCACACTCGGGCATAGCAAACCAAGCGCGAATTAAGGTAGGGACTGCACAGGGTTCCTGTCGAAAAGGTCCTCCCGAATACACACAAAATGCACTTAATGAGAAGTCAGTCTTGAGGACTGCATGACACCAGGTCTGCTAGAGGATGACAATGTACCCTCCCGCAAAAAATCCTGGCTACGCGTCTGTACATGACGCTAAACTTAGAAATTAAATGGCAATTGCAAATAGTATTGCCGGCCAACTGGTAACTAATGACAAACCAAGTGACGAAAAATGGTATGAATTCCACATATCAGTTTAACTTTATTGAATGCTGACGAACTTATCACAATTGCAAATTACGTTGTTGTAGCGATTCAAGCAAGCCTAAAATGTGTGTAAACTAATGTATGTGCGCTTAACTACAATAATGGCTGTTTTATACTACAGACGGATAATCCGTCCAGACGAATTATCCGTCTGCTATTCTACGTCTTCAGTATAAATACGGGACGAACTACGACAAGAACTGAATGTGCGTCCAGACGGGGAATCTAAGATTATTCGTCTTCACAGACGCACTACGAAGATAATTCGTCTGGACGGATAATTCGTCTTCGTGCCCGT
>JANSTR010150341.1:0-10932 GCA_025434805.1 Antipathozoanthus remengesaui | reverse complement strand
CCCCGCTTCCCCGCCCCAATGAACCCCCCCATAATACCCGCCCCCTAAATCACCAAAATTTAAAAAAGCGCCCCCCCCCCCCCATCCCCCCTTCCAACGGACTATGATAATCGCCGTGAAATCGCGTTTTACTAGTGATAAATGCCTTAGATATCGACTAAAATGTGCTTGCAGTTCATGAGAAGACTGGAAATTTTCTCAAAGCTTCCACTTTTTAAATGTCTATATGACCACACTACATATTTAATTCACTGAAATGTTTCGCGACTGTATCCCGTGAATTAGAGAGTATTTGTTAGTCTGTATTGCGCGAATACTATAATTAATCAATACCTTTACTTGATACATGGTCCAGACAGGTTTGATAATCTTTTATTCAAAGACTTTTCCAGAACTTTTCCAGACTTTTAACAACATTCAAAGAGTCCGTTCTCACAGGCACATTACATATTTCCACATTCACTCCAAAACAGCAATACCTCTAAGTGAAAATAATACCGTACAACCAAAGGATAACAACTATTCACATATCCTTCCAAATATTGCTGTAATCTTGACGCTTTTCCTGCTTCGGCTGAATTTCCCTCTCCACATGAGACAAAACCGAATGAGGATAATGTCGCTGGCTGTCCACCTAGAATTCTACTGTCGTTTTTGTGTCTTTCACAATTCATGTGCGATTTTAATGCAGGCTCTCCCATGTTTGAAATGTTATTCATTTATCTACAAACTGAGGCGTAAATCACTTCAAATATTGTCAAACGTTCATCAGTCACAGACGGCATGGCAAAGGTGCATTACATTCGAACATCCATTTAGTAAGGCTATCGATCAAGTCCTCATCAGTGAGTCAGTATCACAAGCGATGTCTTCTTGGTCTGAATGAATCCTAATGTGCGCGCTTTATCTCCTTGTTATCTATTGTCATTTATTTGTAGAGCACAACTGAAACACACTGTAATTGGCGCTTTAAAAACTGCAACTGATATCCGCCAGTATTGCACGTCATTGACATCTTTCTGCGCAGCATTTGGATGGTTTTCAAACATGAACCAATCAGCGAATGTTCTATGTATAATATAATAAACCAAGGGTTGACAAAACAGTTTTCCGCTCCGTAAGGCTGAAGGAAATTGATGTTTCGAGTGTTAGCCCTTCGTTTAATGCTCCGACGAAGGAATCGACGTTCGAAACATCAGCTTTCTTCCAGCCTTGCAGGTTTCGGCGCGGAATTTTCTTTTGGTCACTCCTTGGTCAGTTTTATTATACGTTTTTCTTACCCGCCGATGCAGCCTATTATACTAACAGCGAAGGTTCTGTTTTACACTAAGTAAATTGCAGAGAAAATGCGGGAGCCATTTGATAAGCAACCTCGTTCCCAAGCGAGGGACCCGGAAAATGAAACGATGTGGGAACGAAGTTATCGATAAGCTGCTTGTAACGTTGACTTGGGAATATTATTCTAACTTTCTGCAACACTCCTCGTAATTCGTGTTCAGAGAGGACGTAATTTTTGTTGCATTTTTTTCTGCTGTAATGCCGTTGCATTGTGGGCTTGGGCCCTCGCTCACTGTTTCAAAATCTAAAAGGGATGAGAGTTCACGACTCTCCACATTGGATAGGATAATCCATCACGGGCTCGCTCCCAGTAGAAGTTGGTGCTCATTTATACAGCTGAGTGGCGACTGGAGAAAGTAGATTAAAGTGTCATGGGGGCAGGACACAGCACATTGTGATCATTCCAAAACCGAGTTGTAGTTGGTGTAACTGACTGGTGCAGCAGATACGAGCCAATGGCTGGGACGCGGATTTGTTTGGGTGTCACTCGCGCTGTCACTGTATGCCAACCCGGATGGCGTCACGTTTTGCCACCATAACCTGGCTTCAGCATGGAGAAGATCTTGGTATTTCTCAACGATGTGGAGATTTCTAAAAGCCATCAAGAGAATGAAACTGGGTCAGTTATAAACTTCAGAAAATAGCGTTCTAAAACAACAAGGACTACTGATAAACTAACGCCAAAATCTGCAATTTAATACCGTTATTATTATTATTATTATTATTATTATTGTGCATGGTGGTGTGGTGGTGTTTTGATATCCGATTTTCCAAAATGAAGCTTGATTTCCAATAAAGTGTTCGATAAAACAGAAGCAAATTAACCGTTGCCTTTCTCGAATGGAGGAAGAGACGCGGAGGATCTTTTCCGGCTCGAAAAAACGCTTTAGGCATATCCGATATCTTACCTTTGACGAAGGCAATCACATAGGAATCTTTCTCCATTTTCTTACTCGTGTAAATGATGACAAGAGTCACCCGCGGGTCAATCTTGGTCAGAAAATACGTGCTGTTCACACGCTGTAGTGAGAAGGAAACAAAGTATCAAAAAGTGAAGCTTGCAGTGCCACCACGCCGAGCTGATTCTGTTTAGTATATGATTGATGCCAAGCGGAATTTATTTTTTTTTATGTTTAAATAGATCTTTATGCCACCCAACCTCAGAATCGAAGAAAAACTGAACAGAAGATTTATTCACTTCACTTTGAGATGCATGCAAGTAGGAGATCCTTGCGTGCAATATTTTTAGAGGTCGACCGTTTATTTACGGATCCCTTAACGTGCCTGAAGTTAGCCAATCAGGGCACAACATCCTGCTTGCTCAATAGCCACCATCAGCGTAACGTGCGCTTTCTTTTCTCGTCTCCCTGAATAAAATAATTCTGTAAAATACAGTTTGCAATTGAACGGAAATATTTCTGGCAGCTATTGTGCAATGCCTTAGTTCTTTCAGTTCCAGCTGCCCATTTCATAGACGATCAATTTTCCATGTACTTAGAACTTTTAAAATGACCGCCATTTATGCGCAAAGTTATATATTTACGAACTATTTTCCTGTTTACACGGCTATTCTGATAAAAAATTCCATTCATTATATAAACACATTTTTAAAACAAACACGCGAGTGGAGACTCAAGTTCATCTTACATTGTCAAAAAAGTAGACGATCTTATCGGTCCCATTGAGGTCCTGAGCTCTGTCCAACATTATGGAGATTATGTTGGGTAGGTGTTCAGTGGGTCGGTCCTGAAACACGACAATACATACAGTAAAACTTTAGTACTAAAAGAACTTATATATGTCTGAACATATATAATCGAATCTCTCATTGGTATTTGCGTTTATTTCAGCCTGTAAAAAGGCTCTCGTGTGGAGAAAAAGGCCAAAAAACGAAGGAAAAATGATTTGGAAGGGAAGGGACTGGGGAGGACTGCTTTTCCCTTTCCTCCTCCCCATTCCCCCTCCCTTTTAAATTCTTTCCTCCTTTTCTACACACGAGAGCTACGCTTATTTGGGTTACATAGATAATATGAATTTTACAGAAATACAATAGACAAGAAATATTAAAGTCTATCAAGTTTATTTAGTAGGGCCCAAGGAAAAGCTTTCGAGTTGAACGATATCACATTGAATTTGTTGAGAAAACAGAGAAACAGTTTTAAAATATATATAGTTATAGATATGGTGATTGTTTATTTCACAGTATATTAACGAGCAAATGAAACATATCTGTCAAATTAGCTATAAACAAGGCGAATTTCACCGCAGCTATCACAATTCCAGAGGAAAATTCGCCAGAACTCCATGGCGTGTTAGCCTCAGATACATTCGTCTTAGCATTAGATACATTCATAACAGTCGTTCTCATAACAAGACTAACAAAACTTTTACTGCCATGATACGATATATGCAAGCAAGTGTTTTCAGTAGAATATCTTGGTGAGGCCTCTTAGAGAGGGGAGGGGAGCATGTTTACCCCCTGGAAAAATTAGGCGGGGCTTTGTACTAACAATGAAGTTTTGTCATAATATTTGCTTGTATAAAATGTTGAATAATTATAGGCTAAAAGTTGAAAGTTTTTAAAAATTGCTAAAACGTTTTCGACCATGTGGTCATCTTCAGTAGTGCTAGAATTAGCATACATTTACTAGTTATGGGTTTTTTAGGTAATTAATTTTTTAGGTAAGTAGTATTTGTTGTATAAAGTTTCTAGCAATTTATAATGTGCTTGAACACTGTAATATTAATTCAGTTTTTTAACTGCAAGAGTCATTACGGTCATTATTATTATGTACTGACTATTATAAACGCTCATTATTCTAGCTCTTGTGCTAATCTTGGCTGTTTGCTGTGTTGTATTCTTAATAATTATACTGAAAACATGTGGACTTCATGCAAAATAATGAGTATATTTTTATCTCCTTCTTGTGAATGTGGTCTGAAGTACTTGGCAAAGACTGAAGCTTGTTTCTCTTTTTATATAAGGTTTGTCATGTCACAGACACAGGCCGTTCACAGTGGCTTCATGTTCCCGGGACTCCACCCTCAGGGTGTGGTCTATCGCCCAGTTTGCCAGCACCATGCAGATCAATATTCTGGCAAATCAACCTCTTACAGAAGTAGTGTCAAGTAATTTGGGTAAGATTACTGGTACCCTGATAACAGAGGTTTTTCCTGGCACTAACAAAAAATCAAGAGAAAAAAACCTCTGAAGAAATCATGTCAAAATCCTGTTGAGCATGTGTGATAAGTCGTCCAGGGGTCACACTGGTCAAACTGGTCACACTGGTCACACTGGTCAAACTGGTCACACTGGTCAAACTGGTCACACTGGTCACACTGGTCAAACTGGTCACACTAGACACACTGGTCAAACTGGTTGTGTAAACGGTTTTAGCCCTTCGTGTCATTCTCACACATAAACTGTGTACATATCTGCTGGCCAAGAGAGTGCCTGCATTATCAAAATGGCAGGTGGGAGTAATCACTGCCCAGAGAAGAGATGGGATCCAGCCTCGTAGCATTATATTGCATCATCCTTCACACATGCTCAACAGGATTTTGACATGATTTCTTCAGAGGTTTTCTTTTCTCTCCATTTTTCGTGTGCCAGGAAAAGCTCTGTTTTCAAGGTACATTACTGGTACAGATACATGTTGTGACATAAAAACACAAGGTATATTAGAATTTCTGATTTATGATTGGCTCAACCAGTTACCGCAGGTAACATCAACATTACCCATGTGCTGATAACATTTCCACAACACCCCTTGCTTTTACCATGTTTTATTTAAATACTGTTTGGCAGTTTTAAAACAATTTTTAGTTCAGATGTACCACCTTAATCTGACTCTGAAACTGTTAATTAAGGAGTGTTTCCAATGCCAGTTTTACTTACCATCATTATGAGAACATTTTGTTGCATAAGTTTTTGACAGATTACATCAAATACATTGATCTACTTGCTACTCTTCAGCGGCATGCTGCTTTTGATCTTAGGTCAGAAGTCGTCAAAGCAGGAAAGCTTAGTTAGTGTGCAGCCTTTGAGGACTGGGGTTCTCATGAAGAAGCAAGTGTAGCTCAGTTGGTTAGTGTGCAGCCTTTGGGGCTGGAAGCCGGTCCCCAGTTCTCAGTTATTCCAACATCTAATGATCTGTGTTTTGTAGCTTTAACTTTAAATATCCGTAAAGTGCTGCACTGACAGGTGAGAAAGGAGCTAGTAAAGGGTAAAGGGTGCACTGCTGGCCACATGTTTATCAGTTGCAATATTTTACATGCTGTCACGTGTTACCCTTGTTAAAGACCTTAGTTTAATGTTAACAGAATGTTATTCTTAAGTCTTTCTTCCGGCTCATCAGTTGTCATTACATGCACAGCCTAATGCTAGGTATATCTAGCACAGTGTATGTGTGCTTACATAGTTCCTTTATTTCAAATACTTGCTGAACAATTGTAATCATGTTGATTCATATGTTAAGATGTACATTTACAGATCAGTCACTGGTTGACAGAGCCCCACCCATACTGGTCGGTAGAATGTCACGAGAAGTAAAAGGATTGATAGAGAAAACCAGTGATGACTCCAAACACCTAATGGCCGTGAAGCTGTTTTCAGATTTCTTCACAGTAAGTGTTTCACTTCATATAAATTAGAAAGTTCAATCTCAGACCTATTATTATTTCAGATTTAAATAATTATCTCATTGTTTCTCAATAGCCTCCCTTTGGTGCCAGGAATCTATGGGACCTGGTGTGTATCCTGAATAACAGTGAGCAAGACACGTTACAAGACACTTACAGCAAAGGAATCATGCACATAAAACACCTTGTGAAGTACAAGGCAGTAAGTTCACTTACACAGTGTGTCATCATCCTTGTATGTGGTTAACCTGTTGTACAATTTGCTTTTGAAGATTTGGATTGTATAAATTGTCTAGTTATAAAGCTAAGTTACTTTTTTGGGTAAAGAAACAGTCTACTACATTTGTTTGTTGTGTCTCAAAGACTGAAAAAATATCAATTTAACTTTTTATATCGCTTTTTTGTAGCAAGCTCCAATTACTTTTCTTAATGCAAGTATCAAAATAAATGTTCTTGTTACCCCAATGTATGATGTATAATAGCACAAGTGGGTTAAAAGCCACTGCTAATTATATTAACGGCAGCAGGTTTGCTGGTGCTTTTTTTTCTACTGGAACATATGAACATCCGTACGTTCCACAGAAATTAAATTCTGCCAAGAATATAAGTGCTACACAATAAAAACGTTTTAGGCCAATTTCAATTTGTTTAAAAGGCTTTCAACTTTGTTGACATGTTTAATTATAAATGTAGATATTATTTTGTTAGATTCAGTAAGTTTTATAGATTATCAGTATTTATTTGTAATGTGATGTTGAATTTATTAATGTCTTCTATCGTTGTTTGGCAAGTCTGAGGCACAGGAGCTGGAGCTGGTTAAGGTGTCAAAGTTTGGAGCAGGCCTGGGTGCTCCATCAAAGGATGAGAGACTGCGAGAGGCAGCAAACATTCACATCAAGATTGGAGAAGTCCAAAGATACTGCGAATTAATGGTGGAACTGGGAGAGGTAAGTCCAAGTTAGTAATTATGTGTACAAATGATATGTTACAAGTATGAAACAGTTTTATTGCCTAATTGTAAATATGAAGTGAATAAAATGAAATGAATAATTAATAATCCACAATAAATAATCTGTGTTTACTGGCTATATTCCTGGATCTTCTCTTTTTCTATTAATTTATCCATAAGACAAGCTATATGGTTAATATGTAAACTGTAGTGCACTCAAACAATGAGGACTTTCTCAATCTTTGAGCGTCTTGTATGTGGTAGAGTGAGTGCACCACGATCGTATGAACCATATTGCTTGTCTTATGGTTTTGGATTTCAAAGAAATTGAATAGAGAAAGAGAAGATCAAGGAATGCAACCAGTAAACACAGCTTATTTATTGTTATTTACAAAAACCACAGCTCTTACTGGAAATGCGAGGGTATCAAAATGTTACTTCTATGACTGAGTTGGAACACAGGGGTTTGGACATTTATTAATATTGATCCTTCGTTTTAAGATTTTTATAATTCCTGATATTCCCTCAAGTCCCAGATAACACACAGCAAGTTTGCGGTGATGGGTCCAGGCCGTGCCCACAGAGTATGTAATATCACTGTATGCATCTCAACATAATACAGTGGCACTGGCAATGAAACTAGACATACATGGTCACTAAGTAAAAATGAAAAAACATCCAACAGAATTGAGCCAAAATCACAATGATAGAATCAGAAAACGCCTACAATATATACCCGTGAATACAAACAACCCAAGGGACAAACATAACACATGAACAATGTACTTTCGTCCATATAAGGAAAGCATATCTCTTCTCACTACCAATTCATTATCATTCATTGTTCGTTTTCAAGAGAAATCCATTTTCTGTACATGTTTGACTACTAGAAAGCCTTGGGAAATGCTGAACGTTTTTTGTATACATGTGTACTCTTAGGTGCCAAATAAATGTCCCCTCCGCTTGTTACTTTTCTTGATGTTTTCTCAACACCCGGAGCTTATTAGGACCCCCCTCCATCGTTTATTAATTTTTACAAATCCAGTAATGAATCACAGGTCAAAGCTAAAACAATAAATTAATCCTGAGCGAGCACTTTATACTTACTTGCATGTGTTGTAGTTCAAAATGAATTTTAGTTTAAAATGATTTCGAACTAGTTTAATTCACTTCACTCTAAGTGAAAATGATTTCAACTAAGTAGAAATGATTTCAAACTAGGTCAATTCAATTCAGTCTAGGTGAAAATGATTTCAACTAGGCAGAAATGGTTTCAAAGTAGGTCAGTCCAACATTCTAAGACTCATCCATCCCTTTCTACCTGTCTCATTCCACATATCCCCTCTACTCTACTCTACCTACCCCTCCCTCTCCTCACTCTCTACTCTACCTACCCCTCCTTTCCCCTCCCTCCAATCTACTACCTGTATAAACTTTCTTCTTTCTTTTTTCCTTCATCTTGTGAGACTTGAACCACAGACCTAGGCCATGGCAGCTTGCGTTGGAAGAAAATGAATTTTAATTTGTTATAATATTACTAGGTACCAGGCCTAACGGATTATATTTCAAGCATGCACATTGTTGCAAACAAGACACTCATGAACCTTGTGAACTAAAACCTTAACCCTTATCCTAACCCTAATCCTATACCCTAACCCTAAGCCTAAACCCTTCTTCTAACCGTAAACCCTAATCCTATACCCTAAACTTAAACCCCAAACTTAATCCTAAGCCTAAACCCTTGTCCTAACCCTAAACACTAATGGTAATCCTATTTCTAACCATAGCCCTAAACCCTAATTCTACCCTTATCCTAACCCTAAACCCTAATCCTAACCTTTATCCTAATCCCAATACTGCCCCTATCACATATCCTAAATAGACATGAAAATAAACTAGTCTAAAATTATTTTCGCCCAGCTCAAGTTGAATTGACCTAGTTTGAAATCATTATTACCTAGTTTATAATCATTTTTACCTAAAATTCTAGTTGAAACTATTTTCACCTAGTTTGAATTAAATCAACCTAGTTTGAAATCATTTTGACCTAGTTTGAAATCATTTTTAACTAAAAGTCATTTTAAACTACAACACATGCAGTTTTGGTGCAAGATTTCCCCACCAAATAAATCGTACTCCACAATGCGTGTGTCCTATCTTGTCGTGTGATCGACCCTGAAAAGAAGAATAATTTACTGTCATTTTTCAAATTTTATATGTCGAAATTCTCACCTTCCATTTATTTTGAACCCCCGTGTAATATGTGTTTCAGAACTTTCCCACCTCTCCTGTTCATTTTGACCTCCCCCTCCCTGTTTATTTGACACTTAAGAGTATGAATGTCTGTGTGCTTCTTTGTATGTTTATGCGAATATGCACTGTAACTTGTAAACTGTTTATGTATAATTATAGTGTACATTTATGTTAAATTATATCTTGATTTGGTCATTCAGTATAAACTGTGCATTCTTGTTTTATACTCACAGTGGGACAAAGCACTAGCAGTGGCACCAAGTGTATCCATCGATTACTGGGAATCACTCTCACAAAGGTTTTAAACACCTATATTATTTTCCCACTAAGTATTAGATATTTGTGTTATCGAAATTATTATTTATTTTGTTCTGTACAAGCAATAATATTTTATAGAATAATCTGTAAAGTCTTGAAATTATACATACATTTTTGCCAAAGTCAAACCTGATATATTTTCATCAAGTGTTCAAAGACTTGTAAAGCCTCTTTGACATTAATGTTATCTTTGATATCAGGCGAGCTGCACAGCTTGTGAAAGAAGATGATGATGCAGCCATTCCCTATTGTGTAGCCACTGGTGACATTAACAAGGTTAGTCAACACATGATACATGATTACAGTACAGTCTTTCCACTGCTTACTATATGTTATGTTGGAATTCAAATAACTCAGGCACAATTCTGCTTTGTGAACATTGCAAATATAATATAGTTGAACCAATACAATACTGATAGCTTAATTTGAATTAATATTAAAATATTTTACTGATTGTTTAATTTAACAGATGATTCAGATAGTTTACATTTTAGAGTGTTGGAGCGAAATTAGCAAATAAATCGCTAATTTGTGAAATAAGGGCCTCATTGATTACCTGGGACTGCTTACAGCTTGTTTCAGAGGGTCCCAAGTTGGTTGTGATGATGATAATAATAACAACAACAACAACAATGATAATAATAACAATCTTCATTTCAAAATTCTAAAAACCATTACAGTATTTTCAGTACATTAGGTAGATAAAAAGAGATAAAAAAGTGATTATAATTCAATTTCTGTAGTACATTTTGCGATAAAAAGGTAGTATTACTTATTCAATAAAATCTACTGTACACACTGTACTATGAAAATAGAAAAATGTAGTAAAATATGTTTCACGAAAAAAACATAAGCCCAAAAATATATATATAGAAATTGTAAGTTAATAATAGGACATTAAAATGATTTTTTGAGGGAATATTGTTTATTTGCGCCCACCTAGTGTCATTGCGACCCGAGCGCGAAGCGCAAGGGCCGCAAATGACACTACAAGGGTGCAAATAAACAATATTTCCTCAAAAAGTCATTTTATTATCATTATCATCAATATACAAGGCAAAATAATATTCAGAAAACTGACAAAATTAACGAGAACTTTAATAAATCAAGCAATTCACTCTGTTGAACTCTGAATAAGATGACTGAAGTCTGAATGTATTTCAAATAAACTTACAACTATTTAACTGAACAAGTTAGTTTCAATCCAATAAATTGGCTGTATTTAAAAGCAAATAGCCTAAAAACAGTTATAAAATACTCGAGAAAAGCCGAACAGTGGAAAATACTTAGCAAGGACGAAGATCACTTAGCTAGACAGCACACATTTCTAATCGCTGTCAGGGCTTTCGATGACTTCTCGCCTCTTTTTGCTTTCAGTTGAATGAGAAGGACCTGCACTCTCGGATGCACTCTGATAGATGTTCAAGGTTCCG
>JANSTR010150330.1:0-10932 GCA_025434805.1 Antipathozoanthus remengesaui | reverse complement strand
CCCAACTGCTTCATTCCATTAATCGCTTAGAGATCACATAAAGAATATTATGGGATATCCTGGTTAATTTGGCAGCATTTCATTCCTCCCCTCAGAGAAAGTGGAACAAATCGATATGTGCGGCTTCCCTTAGCATTTGTCAAAGAGTCCGGACTGAAATTTCAGCCCCCCTCCCCCTAGTCGGGTTGAGATTTTCCATGTAATCGGGCCCTTAGTTATGACTTATGGTGCATATTTTTCTTATCTTGTCTTCGTGCTGTAGTAAATTTTACTTGGGATTAGTTAGCAAAGGGAAAAAAAACTGCGCTGTCCCTTCGAAGATATTTCATCCATCCTTTGCCGTTAGTGCTTACTAATTTAGCAGGACTCATTAACTTATGCCAATTATTGAGTTTTAAAAAGAATATTTATTCTACACGCGCACTGTCTATCAAATTTGGAATACATAAGTATCATTTGAAATCCTTGTTTGTCCGAGGTACCGCTTCCAGCGAAGAATATGTTGATTTTTAAAATATATATAACCGGCAGAAATGTGGAAAAACAACAGAGTTGTTGATCCAATTCTTGTTTTGCTTTAGTTGAGTCTCAGACTAGTCAGAACACGTTTGCGCCTTGTTTGTCATGTAAAACAACTGATTTTAACACATTTATTCTGTGTTACAGCTGAATCGTTCTTTTTCTATACTATGGGCGATTGCCCATTCTGGACAGAAACAAAACATCAGTCTCGCGGGTTTTAAAGTAGGCTTAGTAGCGCTTTTTAAACCGAAAAATACAACTGCTGAGAGTACAGAGCTAGAGAGTACTAACAGATTGAATAAATTATTTCTGAACCTTACAATTAAATTACTATTTCAATCGCCCAAATGCAAGCTGACTAAACTTAAAAAATAAAAACGCTCTTAATTTGTTCTCATGAATGTTGTTTATCATGATGTAACGGTACATATAAAATATGCGTGACCTTTTCTATTCTTGATCATGATCAAACGTGCACATTTTCAGCAAAATAGGATATAAAACTCGCTAACTAAAATTGCTTTTAGCTTGAAAATATTAAGATATTTTGTGAAAACCAACAACTGTGTTCGATTTGTATAATTTAGCTCCGGTTGCTGGTTATGATTACATAAAAATTCAAACGACCGGACGGGCTGAATACATAGTTCACATTGATAACTCTCAGCGAGTCAATATTCATTTGCCACCAACAGGATTTAACACAATGGAATAGGAAGGTTATTCGTCCGACAGAGACTGTTATTTTTAAAATAAATTATATCTTACTGGAGTTAAGTATGTGTAAAAAAAGACCTTCACATGGGTAGTCTCTCGAATCGCTCTGACTGGGGTACATTCAACGAGCTAAAATATAATCTGAGTTTCATATTTTTAAAAATAGTTTCAAGTTTTAGAAAGGTGGATTGATGGTTTATAACATGTACAATGCATATTTATAGGTGCGATCTCGTTACTTTATACGGGCGAGGGCAAAATACGTAATTTTCAGCCCAACAATGGCGGCCGCCACAGCACTCGGGAGCCAAAATCTGGATTTCAACTTCCCTCAATTTTCAAAAAAATAAAGCGCTTCTGAACTTTTCATTGTATTTTTTGAAAATAACTTACCATAGGAGTTATTTAGGCAAAATATGAAGAAATCTGAAACTTGGCGAGACGTCCGCGATTCTCGATGCGTTGGTGATCGGCTGCAATTCAATGCCTTCTGTTTACAACAACTTTTACCGTGATTGGTTACAATACAATGCCTTTTGTTACCACCATTTTGCCCCTCTACAACCATTCTAATACCGCGCTTCCCTCGGTAAAAAGAATAGAATATAAATACAATATTACAATAGAAATCAGTAGTCCTGGGTACCTGATTTTTCTAAGATATTATATATATGTAGCACAATAGCACAGAAGGATCTACTGAAGAAACCCAGCCTTCTGATATAGACAGAAATGTTGCCTCTCTTAATATGTTCACAATTACCTTGCTTTTTATCCCGATGAAGTAAAAGACAAAGACGAGGAATATATCGATCGAATAGTACTTTGGCTCTTTCGAATATTTTTCTGTGAATGTCTCGATCAGATCTGTCAGTTTTGCCGTCGATTTGGCAACTTCGCTACATACTCCTGTCTGCAACAGTTAGGGGAAAAAGAGAGTTGTAAAACTCACGATACCGGATTGATCGTGGCAGTCAGAACGAATAAGTTTGTAGGCAGACTGGTGTAACTGAATCGGTTTGCTGTGGCTGCATGTGTGGAGGTCGGCGCTCGTGTAAAAGGGCGGCTGGAACCGAAACCGAACCCAAGGCAACCCCGCCCACTCCTCCTTTGTTCTGTCGTCGGACTTCGTTATATCTTGTGTCGTCGAGAACGAGTTTTTAGCTGCAACTAAACTCAACTTACCGTTTTGATTGCAATTACTACAAATAGCGTGATGGAGCTGTTAAGTAATTAGGGACGCCTGCATAATGTTTTGTTGAAGTTGACAGCGTTAGTTTGAGTGAAAGTAGATGTGGCTAAAATCACCTTCTTGGAGAAGATATCGCACTGAAAAGCATAACTCTGAACGCGCTAGCTTCAAACCGAATCACAAAATATTACATTAAACGGTTGAATAAGCGTCGATATAACAAGCAACGTGCCAAATTAAGATGCGAGTTAAGTTAAACAGAAGATCAATTTTAATGTCTTTGACGTACTACGGGATACCCCTTTTCTGTTATTGCTGTACTGAGATATATTAATTTGAAGAAGTCCAGACCATGACATCAGATCTGAGAATCAAAGTCACATGAAAGTATTGTTTTGCATAGGATAGATTATTCAACACTGAAACATCAGTCTTAAAGTTACACCACAACCAGTTCCAGGTTTGGCTAATGCATTTCATTATTCATTACTGAAAGAACTTACAAGCAATCACCGTTAGCGCGAGTATAGGCTACTACGGAGCCTCTTGTTAATTATCTATTGTGGATCACAACAAATTTTGTTAGAGCAATAATTACCACAAATCAACGTAGAGGTTGTGAAAGTAGCTAATAAAACTATTTTAGTTAGTTTTGGCGACTTTCACAATATACACAATGAACCCCCCATCCAAGAATTTCAATATGGCTCGACCGTTTGACTCAAGGTGTGCCACAATTGTTAATTAGCTTCTGAGCTTTTAATTTATGCTGGTCACGTGTTCATTATTTTGTTGCTTTGGTTACCGGAAGTGATAAAATGACATTCATTTTTTGAAAAAATTATTCAGTTAATATTACTTTAAAACACGTGTTTATGCTTATATCGGTAATTAACAGCCAAAATACATCATTTCAAATGTCACATGCGATTTATTTTGCAAGAAGTCCCGAAATTGGTAGTTTTTAAAAACAAAACTCGCCAATTTTCCCCATGTTTCAATTTATTTATTGAAGCACCAAAGTGGGGCTGCCAACGTGTTCACTAATTAGGAACAACAACCAGAAAGACTATGCCAATATCTTGAAAACTCTTGAAATCGAATTTATAAAATAATCGAGGGACCCCTTTTGTATTTAAGGGTTAAGCTCTCGAACTTCCAAAGAACTTGCGAGGAATCGTAGAACTATCGAATCGTCGGCCGTTTATCGCCGAAAGCGGAGATTATTATTCTTTACTATCAAATGCTATTCGATTTGAGCTCTGAACCACAATAGCCTACACTAGTCACTACGATGCATTGCCGCATTTGCCGGCTACAACAAATTGATGACGGGTTGCAACCAGCAGAAAACCAGATACAAGCACGAACTTCTTGAACAAATGACGTGGTGTTATGTTTATTGATATGCTTTCAGATTTAAAAGTGTTCATTGGTTTAGCAGAACTTGAGACCGTTCCAAATCGATCCACCGCACTACATTGGGTGAGCGTGCTCCGGTTGGCCAGTATGCCAATTATTATGTTAATATCGTCAAATCTGCCGATATGAAATGCGAAATCGAGTGAAATATTTTTGTTAAGAAGACAAAGCTTTATGCAGGATATCAAATAGACCGACTCTGTTTACTTAGCAGTAGGCGGCTTTTTCGGCTTACTGGAGTGAATAGTTGTGAAATTGCCAAGATATTAAGTAACTTGTGTGGTGGAAGTTTAAAGCCGATGTAGCCAAGCACTTGCATGCCGTTTTGTAATTATGGATTCGATTTTTCGGAGCTACACTGTTTAAAATAACGTGCTTTTAATACTAATATATTATTTTGATTTGAACCAAACCAATCTTTCACACAGTACTCACGCACAGTTTTTTGCGATTGGCGTTTAGAGCTTCAATACCTTTTGTTCATATCAAAAATAGTTCTCGAGTCGACATTCTGTCCATCCGGCAATGATATTGCATGTTTCGTAGCCTAACTCCTAACACTCACTTTTTGCCACAAAAATAAATTGCCTTATCCCGCCATCTTGCACACCTATATTTAACAAAACGGCTTTGTAAAAGCAGCTTAACAGATTACTTTAAGACTGATACAAATGGACAGTGAAGACTCGTGACACGTGAGTGTGGATCTGGGCCCTTGTAGGCGGATCATCAGGAGGGGACCCCTGTGGGTACTTGGTAGTTTCTCATCTTTGGGGCCCCATTTGTGAATTTGACTGGTCATTAATTGGGTTTCCCTGCGAATGAATGTAGAAAGTACTGGACATGCGCCGAAATAGCCGGACTGCCATCCCTTTCAACAAATTTCAAAATCTTAATGCGTCAATCGTTTAGCACCTCTGGAAGAAAAGTCTAATTTATTCTATTTCAATAGCGAAATAGAATTTGCAGTTAATGTGTTCAGTTTGCAGTTGTCACGAAGCACTCCGGAAGGTCATCGCTTGTGATGCGAAACACTTGGCTCACCGAGTAACAAAACCAAGATAAACTGACGATGAACGATCCAGTGGACCTACTGAAAACAATAGTTAACTTTGGGTTAGTCGTGTTGATGGGGTGGCAATGCTTGCAGTTTGTAATCACAGCACTCCACAAATGGTAAGTACGTTCATGAACATCTAATCCAACTGGAGATGTAACATACTGTAGCACTTTATTGTCAAAAGTAGAATGCAGTGTGCATAACGATGTTACTAAGCCCAAGTAGAACGTACATTATGCTTACTGTATAACAACTGTGCGGTAGTGATGTTCGTTTGTGGATGAAATGTCATCTCGTCGAAAATTATTGTACGACAGCTCGCGAAGCCCCTATAACTAAGGTTTCATTAACATGCAGACTTTTGGCGAGAGTCTTCTCCATCTTTCTTTACCATGAATTAACTCCAAGCCACAACCTTGCTCTTGGAGCAAACGTTTTAATATTGTTTTGTGATCAACATTACCCAAGTTCTGTTGACGTTGTACTGTGCAGTACAGACAACCCAAAACGCTCGCTCGCTTGCAAATTCTCAGGAATTTATTAGTTTATAGGTTCAATAACGTCTTCAATATCAGAAACACTACACAGTCAAAATCATATCTAGATTGTCTTACAACGTGAGCGTAAAAAATCTACCAAGAGCTTCAGTTTCAGCAAGTGAGAGATTATAATTGGTAATTACCTTCGTTTTTGTAAAAATGACAAATGAGAATAGAAATTTTTTTGCAAAGAACGACCGGTTATTAAATTTGTTGAGCATATTAACCGGGATATTAATGCAAAATGAAAGGCGATTTCGGTAATTTGAAAAGCCAATCCAAAAAGTGAGAATGAAATTGAATGACACTCAAACAAAGTCTAACATTCAATTTGAGATTACGGTGTGTTTAATAAATATAAACAGGTGGGAAAATGGATGATTTCCATATTGCTACTGTATCTGTGTTTCACTCTGAATGTATGTTTACACAAGTTTCGATGAATTCTTACTCTGTTTAGAATAGATTTAACGCCTTTGCAAAACAAGAAAAACGTTTTTCGGCATCGTGAATCATTTATAGATTATTCTTTCAACTTTCGCCTTTCTATATACCCAAAACACTATCAATCTTATTATCGTCACACTGATTTCCGCTATAAATCAGTAATATAACGGTTTGGAAATTTTCTCAATAACTTTGTTGTGCACAACCCACACAAATCACAATCATTGTGGCGCGGCAATTCGCTGCAATTACATACACTGAACAGAAAATTTCTATTGAACCAACGTCAACATGCTCACTTTGTTGCTTCTTAAACAAATAACTCAGTTAAGGAAATATAGTGCATTTATTGAAAGCCATTAAGAGCTGCACTGTTTACGAAAGTTTAATTTGCCCAAAATATGTTTGATCAATTTTTCAGGATTTGAGTTTGCCTCTCTTTATTCAAACTTTTGCCGTACACATATTTTAATATCTCTTTATTTGAACTAATAAACTAGAAATGAAGACTGCATATTTATTTGCTGAAAACTCATACACTTTGTATTTAGGTTTGCGGTAGGCGCAGTTGAACCATACAAATGGCAAACAGCATGGAGAGAAACCTTAATGCAACTAACTACGTTAAGGCTTTCAGTTATTTGTGAGTGCATATGTTTAAACGTCGTTTTTTCTTTATTGGAAGTTCATAAAAAAATTTCTCCTGTCCATGATTCCGGCAGAACCTTCAACACCAAATTAAATATTATGATTGAGAAATATGGCGTTATCGTAAATACAGATTTGGTTACCGGCTATTTCAACATATAACAAGCAAACATATATATATTGAAAAAGTTTTCATTTACGTTAAAAACTCCGAGTTTTGCCACTTCGTCCTTCTTTATCTGGAACTTCAACATATGCGTTGGCTTTGACTCGTCAACCAATAGCAGTTAGAACGGCCATAATAGATTGTGCAGTAAGAAATACTTCTAATATGACTAAGTTTATGCAATAAGGTGTTTTATAATTTACGTTTTGTAATAATCCGTAATTACTAGGTTATATTGTTCGTTTAAGCCGTACCCGCGCTTTCATGACAAGTTGGATTCTATTTATGAAATAGTTAAAAAACCCATTAGGAGCCGAGACGGCGAGAGACAGAGCCAGAGATTCTGCCGAACGCGGGGTTGTGTCAGAACTGAATCAGAACTGTCACAAATTATAATTTAGAATCACCTCTATCAAGAAAGCAAAATTGATTAAATTTCTGGTAAGGGGAATCAAGAACGAAAGGTTTATAGGACCTTATAGCAATTAGTGCGGTCTTCTCTCGCATAGTCCGTGACCGTACTTGCTGCCCCACCATTTAGATTAAATATTCGAATAATGAACAAACCTAACGCTTTAGAGATTTCAGCAGCTTCCTTCAACTATAAAGAGGGGTGATGATCAACAAAAAGATTGACCGATTTCTCTTATCTCCTCTTGGTTGTATACGGTGCTTATTGATTAGTCGTGTTTATTATGTGTCAGGCATAGCTGTAAAATTATAGACACTGAAAACTTGACGCCATCATATCGTTGTCAATACACAAAACAGGCTGATGTTTGCGTTTATTTCTTATATATCATCCAATATAATTTCAAATGATTCTTGCCAGACACAGAGATTTTAGATTAATACAAAAAAAATGATCTAATCACTTAGAGTAGGTCAGTTAATAAATATATCGACAAACGCTTGGAAAATTCAATGAAGGTGATGATTTCATTACTGTTAATTTGCTATTTTGTTGGCGAAAAAGCTTCAGTCCTCACGAAGGTAGAGGACATTTTCTGTCGAAGTCGATTTTCACAGAGTCTATCTATCTATCCACCCAGCCACTCACCCATCCGTCCATCCGTCCATCCACTCACCCACCCATTCATCCGATTACAATAACAAAAACTTCGCCTTTACGGGAGCAAAGGTCTCGAACCCGCTGAAATACGAAAAGAATGAATTCTGCTGATCTACATCATATGTGTATTAACTTGGATCGTAGATAAATTTGTAAATAATATAATAATTTGTAATTTTTTTAGGTAGACAATGTAATATCCAATGTTGTTGTTACTTTCCATTAGTATATCTTAATACAGCAATATTAGGTAAAATAGTATTTCAGTAAACGTTACGTTCAACGGGTGTGCTTAAGTAAGTAAAGTAAACAAGTGACTCTATTTAAGTCTCAAATCTTCTAGCCGAGCCTGAACCCTACTAATCAGGAAGACTATAGCACTCTAAGGTGGCCGGAGAACTTACTGATCCCCGAGGGCCTACGGTTTAACGTCCTTATCCGAGAACATGCGAAGGTCTAACCATTTGTAGTTGTTAGAGCAAAGGCAGCACCTTCTCCTCAGTTATTTTAAGACCCTGAGTGTTGATCCGGCCGGGAAACGAACCCAAACCTCCCGCACTGCAGACTGGCGCCTTACCAACTGTGCTAACCAGGTGTCTCTTTTTTACTATTGGCAACATTTCTTTGGCAAGAATCCGTGTCAAACAGTGTTAACTTACCGCTATCTTATCTTTTTTTATCGAACTGTGTGTTTCTATTGTTATTGCTGATTGAGCAATCTTCTTGTATTAAGAGTCTCTTTCTGTAAATATCGGGCGGCAGTCATGAAAACTGGGATATCCTTATATTTTGACCAAATAACCTCTGTAGTGAAGTATTTTCAAATTCAAGAACGGCATTCAAAGCCCAAAGGATCCAGAGCGACTTTGTTTTTCAGAAATCGGGAAAAGTTTGAAATTAGGGATTTTGACGTCTGGCCATTTACAAATCCAGAAGAAAAATGATCAAAATTCATCTTGCGCGTGCGAAAAATCGCAATAACTTGTATCAACGAAATTTGGAGGCAGCACAAACCTATATACACTTGAACTTTTTATATCTCCAAACGGATTTGAATTTTCGTTTTGATATGATACATTTCTGGGTTGTTAGAAAAAACCCAGTTTTAGCCGTTCATCTACCTGGCAAATTTCAGTCAACTTCATTCCCCTAGAAACCCAAATGGTATATATGGAGTGTGAACATGAAACAAAGACAGTCCTGGAGTATAACATTCGGCTTGTTACGGCATAGGTGACCCAAGCTACCAGTGTCCTGTTACATTTCGCGTTTTATTAATAAATGTACGGGAAATTTGAATATTAATTCATCTATAAAGTTACGAAAAAACAATAAAATTGGCGGGTTTTGGAGTGGCTTTGACGCGAATTGAAACAAGCATGTATATTTTAGAACGGTATATCATTGATCGTTGCTTAATCCGAGATTTGATTATATGTGTTGGTTATACTTGAAACGGTGGTAAGTACAGTAGACTGAGCACCTTGATTAGCAAGTTAGTTTACAATGCAATTGGGAAGTACATTAAAACCCCTCGATACAATCAAACAGCTCTGCTATCCTAGACCAAAAACAGCAGAACATCATATCTGAAGATTAACATCACCGCTCACGTATCGCTCAAGTGCGTCTTACGTCATAGCGTTTTATATTATTCAATTATTGTCTCGGATCACGCGCGATGCTGTTTTGTTCCCTTAATATTTCCCGGGTTAAATTCATTTTGTTACGGTGAAACAACTAATATCCAGTCTTATAAAAAACAACTGTTGCAAAATACAATATCTGGTATACATTAAATATTCAAACTACTCAAGCAACCAGTTTACGACTTTATTCAAATTTAATAGTGATGTTTAGCGATGCTCACGCTTCAGTGTCAAGCGAATGACTGAGAACACTCGGCGCTGGGGCCATTGAACATAAATTGAAATGAAAGTTGTCAACAGAGTCATATATCTAAGCACACATTGGGCAGAATCCGTGGACATATGACGTCACGCGGAGGAGCCGTAATGCTGATTTGCATATTTTAAGTGGTCTTTGTTTGCTCAAAGAAGAGCGAATAAGTCAGAAACCGTGATACCCACGCTATCCAGATTCTAAATTTTGGCGTTTCTGTAATCGATATAATGATGGTATCTATAGGATTTCGTTATTGAAAGGTTGTTCTTTCCAACTTTTCGTATTTAGACGCAAGTTGCTTTGTCTTGCCAACAGATACGTTAGTGAGGTTGTGTAGCAGTATAATCTTCTTTCCGTTTGACTACCAGTTACAGTATAAAAAAGCTTTACAGAGGGCGGAGAAAGTGGGGTTGGAGGATAGATTCACTTGCGTTAAGAATTTGCAACACCCCCGTAATACTATCAGAAACGTAGAAACCCTGAAACTGATTACTAAATCTTTAAAGCGCACTGCATGCTGCAAATGGAATATTTCGCTAATAAGTCACATTATCAGTCAAAAGTTAAACTTTTCTTGAATAAATTGAAGAAGCTTGTCAACTTGTCGAGCTTTCATCTACAAGTGTAGTCTTGTTCAGACTACAGTTCTGGTTGAAAACACAACAAGTTTCTTCGATTTATTCAAGCAAAGTTTAACTTATATATACATACGCACTTGAATGGATGAATCTGCACGAAACAAAAGACGTCATTATTATTGTTGTCTTTTTACGGCTACTACACCAGTAGACCTTATGCATAATGACATCACACAGCTCGAAAGGCAGTATGGTAGTTGTAGGTACGCACAAATCCAAGATGGCGGCCAGTCGTAGTGTCTGCGGTGGGGGGAATACTAAAATTTTGGCAGAAACGAGAGCGAACGTTTTTGCCCATGCGTCGCACTATTTGGAGATTCTGGGTCAGTTTTATTTGAACAATCAAAATACTCAAACAAATCGCTACTCGACGGGTCTAGCCACATCGGAACACATGTCAGCATTAGCGCCATTGAAATTTCCCGCTTCGGCGAAACACGATGCCATATTGGATTCTACCATAATGCACGTTCGAATCAAAAAGCATTGTTGTAGCTCTTTTGACGTCATTATGCATAAGGTCTATGAATACCTCTTATTAATCGAGTGCGAGGTCCGTACCGTAAGTTACGGACCCGAGTTTTTTTTCCCACTTATGGCCCAA
>JANSTR010150297.1:0-10934 GCA_025434805.1 Antipathozoanthus remengesaui | reverse complement strand
CCTAAAGACACTTAAATTCATCATAGGAAAACGAATAGATGCAATTTTAAATTTCGTTGTTTGTTCAAATGCCCGGCACTTCCTAACGTCAAATTCCTGGCCCCCGGGCACTTCCTAACGTCAAATTTCCGGCCCCCGGGAAAAGGCTGCTGTCAAATGCCCGGGGGTTGACCGGGGGGGATGTTGAAGTTTCGAATTGGATTGATACATTAAAGATCTAGTTCTTTTCCTGAGTTATTAAATACCATTAGTTTAGTTTTCTTAGTGTTAATATTAATTTAAGTTTCCGGTTTTCATTGTTTGGTTTGGCTTGAATTAACATATTCTATCAGTCACTGAAAACAGTTTTCAGACGAAATGAGCAACTTTTGGGAATTGGGAGAAGTTTTCAGGCAAAATCAAAAAGTTTTTCGCAATTTTTTTTTTTGAAAAACCTTGCGGTTAGCGCCAAAACTCGAGATCCTGGGGACGAGTGTTCTTGTTGTCATGGTCACAAATGTTTCACTTTGATCCGGGACCTCGCAACCAAAACAAAATGGCGGCACTATGATAAAAATAAGAAACTGGTAAATTTGCAGATATTTTGTGCTCATCTTAAATGCAATTAGCTGAAAAATGCCTGAAGAGAAAAAAGCTGACTTGGATGGAAATCTTTACGGTGAAGATGAGGGAACTGTGGAGATCCCGGCCGACATCATGCCCCTTTTCTTCACAAGCAAGACTCAAGAAATATTTGGCTGTATCGGAGACGAAGATGTTACGGAGGACAGTCCTTACAAGTTGATTGCAAAGGAAGCAATTCTTCAGGATTTTAAAGACAGGGCGGCTGTGTCAGATTTTCATCCAGTGAAAAAAGTTGTCCAAGTAGGTGATCAAGCTCAGTTTAACAGTATGTTTTGGACGAATTTGTAATTTATTTATATTATTGATTGACATCCAGTACTGAGTGTCATCACTACAGATCAGCCCCATCATGTTCAGATTATTCTTCAATCGAGTCAATGGCCTTTGTGAAATTATTTTTCCTTTGTATTTTGTTTCATGTAGGAATATCCTGCAGATGAGGTGCTGGTTGTTTACGACCCTCCTTTTAAATATGGACAGAACTTCTTCATGGCTCTGACAGAGGAAGCAAAAGAGAGAATTTTGGCTGTAAGTTCTACAACTGTAAATGTCACATGAATGATTTTTTTGTTAGCATTTGGGGGGCATTTACTTGTATTATTGACTTATGGCTGTACTTACTCCATATGTTATTGATTTTATAGATATTTTAAAAGTACTTACTCCATCTCAGTGTTGTTTCTGGTATTACAGATGTTCCTCCTGTTACTGATTGTTGAGAGGAAAGGAAGTATTTTCCCCGGGGGTTACTCCCACTTTATATGAGTGGGGGTGTGCTGCCCATGTTGTCAAACCCTGACCCTGTTTATGACAAAGAAATGGGTATTTCAGTACCCTGTTTAATTATGACATGAAGTATAAAACACACCCTGTTTATGACTAATTAAAATGTTTATTTTTCCTAATTAAGAATTTTATGTCTGACATTTGTTATCTTGTAATTATCGGATGAGTAAACAAAAAGGACAAAATGTACTAATTATCTGTACAACGTGTGTGGCTTGTCACATTAAGCGGGGTACTACTAACGTGCCTGAATGCGGCTGTTGACAGCTTGTTCCTGTCTGTGTTTAAAAACAAAATTATTTCTGATACCAGAACACTGGCTCCAGAGACAGAATTCTCTGTACCCTGTCTATGACATATCAACCCTGTCTGACTGACAGTTACAGAGGCAGAAAGTGTACCCTGTTTATGATTTTCTAATAACCCATACCCTGTTTATGAATTTAGGTTGAAAAAGTAGACCCTACAGGGCAATCAACTTTCTGTCATCTGGTTGTCTGCGATGAGTTAGTTCAGCTTGTGGACGGGTAGCTTTGCAAAAGCACTTGTCGGCATGGACGAACAGAATTTATAGATCAGTAAATTATATCATGCATTTATAAGCATTGCAATAAAATTATAAAATTCTGCCATTCAAAGTAGCAATCGACATTCTTATGACATGCTGTTGTGATTAATGTGTTCAGAAACTTCTGAATCAGTTCTGTTACTAAGATAAAATGTATGATCGTCTTCAACAAGAGGACATGTTTGTTGCAATTTCTAATGTTCATGCCTATAATCTATGCTTAATTGTAAGAAAGTAACATATTTCTTTAAAGCAATATATGGGACAAGTAAAATTTCCCTTGGACAAGTGAAACTCGAATCTCACTAGTCCAATGGACAAGTGGGAAAAGGGAAAAGTTGATTGCCCTGCCCTATCAGGCGGCACATACCCGGCATATAGTCCATATGTGGGAGTACCCCCATCCCCTCCAGGATTTTGTTCAAAGTAAATTTAATGCCTTTGCTTTGTTATTAAAAATGTTGTACTGATTCAAAATAATATGCCCTGCATGCACAACTTATGTGTGAATCGCTTGCATGTTGATTTTAATTATAGTTGCACATCAACTACAGTAGTGCAACTAGTACTAATGCTGGAGATGTCTATGTACACTCTACTTTGACATATAAGCCAGCAGCAAAAATGCTGCACTGACTCCACGATGCCACATAACAGCGAGTTGAAATTGAATTTGTTGTAAAAAGGCTAAGCTAAAACTGCTCAGTTATCACACAAATGTGAAATGCAGGAGAAAATGCTGGAGTTTTTCAATTTCTATGAGAATGCGGGAGATTTTCCCTAATTTTCACTGTGCTGGAGGTTCGAAGCACAATGCGGCAGGGTTGGCAACCTTTGACTTGTACATGTGAGTTACGTGTATATGCAGCATTTACCTAAATAACTTTACCCTGCGTACCAGAGGCAAACAAGCTAGATATAATAATTATGAGAAAATAAATATACAGCTTGTCGAAAGGCAATGAGCAGAGATGCTTGTTTACCTCTGGTGGCAAACCATGAGAGTCTTGTTTCTGTGCAAATACGTGTGCAAGTGTCTTTGGCTTTTTTTGCCAAACCGGTTTTTGCATGTGTGCAGAAATTTGATCGTTCACACCTCGCAGGAGGTCATGGACACCATACCGAACCGGAAACTTGCGATGATATGAAAATGTCAGTCATGTTTGTTTACTGTGCACATACAAGTCGATCTGTCAGATTTGAATCGAAAATGCAGAAACCCAGCTATGAACAAAATCAGCTGTTTATATTCACCGCAGTTACTGTAATGTCTGCAATGAAAACATTCGACTAAAAAAGTTGGAAAATATAGTTGTTTCTGATCGCAAGTTGGAGATATCTATACATGACAGGAAACATTTGAAAGACCAGTGACTTTCCAAACCCTGTGGGACATCTTTCCTCGACAAGAATGTCCAAAGTGCTCTTTCTTGTTGTTTGTCGAGAGATGAGATATCTTCAGAGTAGCTTGATAAAGCATGTGTTGTAGCCTTTGCTAAAATGTGTTCATTGATCATTTTGCTGATAATGTTTCAGGTTTTCACTTGTACTTATTTCGTAACAGGAATAGAACTATTTTGGAAGATTACACCGTACCACCAGAGGTGTCCTTACTAAACCAGTTTGTTCCACGTGTCTGATTTCAGACAATTGAAAGCCTGTAAAAAACCAGTTTTTGATTCAGCAATCAGGTACAGATTCTGTACCTGAGGAAACGAGTATCCCACGGTTTGCAACCAGAGGCTACTCACGATCAGCCCATGGCCTCATGCTTTGCGGCTTATTTTGATATAAATGCATCGATTTGAGCAAGTATTGCCTCTGGTACCCAGGGTAAAATAACTTGAATAGAAGTTGTTTAAAAATCAGTGCATAATGTATGACTTCCAGCTAATCTTACTGACCATTTGGTTCAGCCCCCCGAACCAGAGCCAGGTGAAGATGGTGACGAGGCAGAACTACAGGGGGAGGGTGATGTTGTGATTGACCTGCAGAGATTTCCTCGTACACCTCAGCCATGGGACTCACTGGGGAGTGAGTTTGAGGTGGAAGAAGAAACAGTGATTGAAAGTAGACCTAAGGTAAAGATCTCAGATAAATGAAATGTTGTTGCAAAAAAAGAAAGTAAAATTGTATTTTAGGAATCAAGCAGCATTTATTGATAAACACTTTGAAAATCATACAATTTCATAAATCCCCATTTTTCATGTTAACCCTCAGCATTGTTGCTATTACAGTAATAATAAAATTATACCTTCCTGATTTCTGCATCAATTACAGCTCTGTGAAATTACAGACTATAAAATCTAATGCTCAAGTTGTCTTTCAAGGTTAGATTTC
Source organism: Antipathozoanthus remengesaui (assembly GCA_025434805.1). NCBI lineage: Eukaryota > Metazoa > Cnidaria > Anthozoa > Zoantharia > Parazoanthidae > Antipathozoanthus > Antipathozoanthus remengesaui. The sequence continues at coordinate 6,616 of JANSTR010150297.1, read as the reverse complement.
AGATCTCAAGAAGAAGGAGAGAGTTTGGGGCTCCTGTGTATTTCAGTGACAGGAATGTATCTGATGCTAAGGATGGCTTGGTGGAGTGCCCTTCATATGAGGATGAGAACTACAACCTTGATAAGAAAGAACTTGACAAAGCTGTGCAGGTATAAAATTGTTATTATCCAACTTTATACATGTATATTAGGTTCATCAGGCGTGTACACAGCTTTTTTGGTGGGCGGGGGTGCACTTTAAGCTTGAGTGGACCTTATGTCAGCAGTTCTTAAAATATATTGAACTTTCTTTCCTCTTTTAGACGATTCTAAGCGGACCTTTTTTCAGGTGGGGGGGGGGGTTCACCCAGTGCACCCCCCTGCATACGCACCTGCGGTTGTAGTATATACAAAAAACCCATATTTAGACCTGGAATGAGTACAAATATCCTGTGATATTTGTACTGTGGAGGTTATTCTGTATATATAGCAACAATTAATAATTTTTGTAATGCCTTGCATATACTTTTTCAGTTTACAGTATAATAAAAAGCGAAGAAATATAATAAATATTTTATTATACAGTTTAATATGTATTATACTGTAGGTGGAAATCTTTTCTTGTTGTTTGTACTCATTTGGTTCATTTATCTACGGCTAAATGAAGCGAAGCTGAGTGCAAAAGAGCTGATAAATGGTTTCTGAATTCCCCCAGTAGCAAGTTTGTTAGGTGTCATGCAGTGAAAGAATGGAATGTGTGATTTTACAGTATGTTTGCAGATCAGTACTTAAGCAAGGAGACTAGTAGAAGTTAGTCATTGTGATCTACTTCCCAAACTTGAGTTTTTACTTCTTCTGCTACTGTGCTATTGTAGAGTAGAGTTGTGTTTTGGCAATAACAATATTCTTCTATGATAATTAATATGTAACAGGTGTGTATATGAAGTAATTAAATGGCCAAGCTTGCTTGCTAGACCCACACTGCATTTCAGTTGCATTGTTGCAGGAGGTGGAGTTCAGGAATTTGGCTTGCCCAGTATGGGCTCACATTGAGTTATAATACAGACAAAGTTTGAGTATTACCTTTGCCATAATGGTGATAAGATGCTTAGAGTGATTTGAGACAGAGAAGCAAAAAGACTGTGACAAATATTTATGTAAATCATTATCAATTCAAAATTTGAAGTTTATGTTGCTGTTCTAATAGGCAGTGCCAGTATTAACCCATGCTGGAAGCCAGACCGACTGGTGAGTACATGTGTAGTGATAATGATGGAGTATTCATGGATATACTACACAAGTCTTAGATACATGATTGTACAATTCTTAGCCTTAATATATTATTCAAATTGTGTTCTCTATTAAATTGTGCTTTTGTACTATTACATAATGATAATATTATGATAAATAGCTCATCTGCTACGTATAATAACTTCAAGCATTTATTCTACCTAATTCTCTTCTTTTTTTTCAAGCAAATGTAGTAACTGACTATATATCTTGCCTAATGTTTAAGCTGAGTACCACCTAGTACAGTACATATCTGTTGTTGCAAACCTCTCTTGACTCGATCTACATTATTTATTTTGTAAGTTAAGGGTACTGTACCAAAAATAATTGAAACGATGAATGATTGAATGAATGAATGATGAAGGATTTCATGAATGAACAAATAAATAAATGACTGAGTGACTGAATATAATAGCGAATGGATGAATTGCTGAACGAATGGATGAATTAATTAATTAATGAGTGAGTGAATGAATGAATGAATGAATGAATGAATGAATGAATGAATGAATGGACTGCTTTGTGTAGATCGAAAGAAGTTGTTGGTTCTCACATTGAAAACGTAAATTTAGCAATCGATTATTTATCAACATCAACCAAAACCTTTTGTGTATCAGATAGTTTAAGGATGTCAGTGCTAAAGATCTTAATTTTGGCATACAGAGTGTACATCGTGTGAGCGAATAATACAGTACATGGACACAAAAATGATCGAGACTACATGTGTTAATCATTTTTGAAAGTGAGCGCTGTGTATGGCTGAGAAAATGGTTCTGCCATTCGTTGTTAGAAGGCTTAAACCGTGACACCAATAAATAAATTCTTTCGCCATCAAATTCATTCTGTACAAAATTAAAACAATTGTTTGTGTTTCCCATTAGCCTACTTGGTTTTGAACAACCACGAGGAATGACGATTAATATGAATCGAAACACCCTGTTCATCGTCATAAAGAACTTATTTTATAAGGACGAAGGTCACTGCAAGCACTGCCAGTACAAAAGTGATAGTAAAATTACATCACGTGAACAGCAAATCACACCATATCCCCAAAACTAGATCACGTGCAAAACGTCCGTTAGTTTGCTGTCTATTTTAAATATGATGCTGTCCAATATCGTCATGTATCATGAACTGCTTGGTATAATGTCTATAATCCTATGGCTAAGAAGTGCAATTACATGTACGTTACTCGCGGGGCAGATGTACCTTTGGGATTCAAAATGTAAAGTTTTACTCGAACGTTACACTTGCCCAGTCAGTTGTATCATCACAAATCACTGTCTTGATTCTGTTTCAAATGAACTTTGCTTGTTCCTGGTTCCAACTTTAAGACTCATAGCGAGATAGATAGATGTTTTATTAAATACTTCATTGCAGCCTCCCCCCCCCCCCCCAGACGGCTGAATTATGAAATACTTTACAGGTACACTACAGTAATATTATAAAATTTTAAAATTACATTAAAAACATAAACATTATACTACTAATAGAATAAGCTAAGAGTTATATAAAATATTCGGTAATTAAAGTTTGGACTACAATAATGAGTTAGAAATTATGTTAAAAGCATTTGGTATGACTAAAATTGGAATGTGATAGAACTAGTAGATACTGCTGTGATGGATAATAAAGGTGTTTTTATATCGGTTTGTCTTGCAAGGTGGAATTATGAAGGAGCGCCTATTACGCGTATTTACAGGAGTTTGTCTGCGCGCTGGAAGAAGACTGTGGAGTTTTTTTATGCTTATCTCTTATTATTTCACGGAATGCCTTACATGTATATTACAATCATAGGTCATCCCTCTGCTATATTGCGTCGGAATCTCTAGTGCCCCTAGCGCTTCTTTGTAAGACATATCCTGGCACATCATTCTAACTGCGCGCTTTTGTAATCTTTCTAAGTCGTTAGCTAGGCATTGGAGTAAAACATAAAGACAGGGCAAACTTATTCCATTACTGGAATCGTTGCGCGCTTTTAAAAGCTGCCTTAAGAAATACAGGAGCGATGACACTTTCTTAAATACGGACTCTACGTAAGCATTTCATTTTAGATCATCTGAAACAATCAAACCGAGTAATTTTACAGACGAGACAACATCAGTGTTCTTATCATTTATAGTAACTGGATCAAATTATCTGCGTGGTCTGGAGAAATTAATTCTCAGTTCTTTGCACTTTGTTTCGTTTAACTGGAAACCGTCGGCTTGCGTCTTCTGTACAAACTCGTCTACATATGGCTGCATCGAGCTGACCTCAGACTTCTTTACAGATTCTGCAAGTGTTGTGCCATCGATGAACTTCCAGAGATCCACGCCTGCTACTAATAGGTCGTTGATCATAATGAGGAAAATCCAGGGACCCAACTTGGTCCCCTGAGGAATTCCTGCAGAACGTCTCCCCACTCGGAAAAACAGTCACTACTCATCTTTACTCTCTGCTCCCGGTTGCTAAGAAAGTCCAGGATCCAGGACATGACTGGTCTTGGTAGAGCTAGCGCTGATACCTTTCGCGCAAGGACGTTGTGATCAATTAGGTCAAAGGCTTTCCGGAAGTCGAAAGGCATTTCTCTTATAGTGGAACCGTTTCCATTGGTGGATTTGGACAAGTGGTGAATCATACTTATCAGTGCATGGGTGGTAATAGGGCGTAAGTGCTTGTTTATATCCTGTAGAGGTTTTTGCTTGGGCACAGGCATAGCATTGGCTTCTTTCCATTATGGCAGTAGGGAACCTTCGCGATAGGATGAGTTGAGAATGTCGGAAATTGGCTCTGCTAGTAAGTCCGCGATTTCCTTGAACACCCAGCCTGGAATGTTATCTGGACCTTGTGCCTTTCTCTTTAATATTCAACTTAGTGAGCTTCTTGAAGACCAATTCCCGTGGTACAAATGAGCTTGATGGTTGGCATTACCGTTCTCTAACAGACTGCAGGAGTAATTAGAAGGAAGTGGCGCAAAGCTGCGCATCGGCGCGAGAAATGTCTCGTTCATCATATTAGCTAGTCTGACGTCATCTAAAGGACCATAAAGGTTTTTCAGCGACTTGAAAACATCCACATCGTGCGTTGCAGACGCAGGGGAGCAGCCACTAAGTTTTTTAACTTCCGTCCACCACGCTGATGGTTTACATGATTTCAGGTGTTTTACTTCTGCTCGACATTTTTTCCGTTTTATGTTGACTTGATTTCTTAATTCTCGAAACTCGCGGGTGTCACCACGTGCCAGGGCTTGCTGTCGGTTTCGGATTTCAGGCTACGCCCAGCCGACCGGAAGCATATATAGGCGCCGCTGGCAGCCGCTTCAAATCGATCCATGTACGCTGGTACTAGTACTCATTTTACCGACCCCGGAAGGATAGAAGGCTGAGTGAACTTTAGCGGGAAAGAAAGTAGCACAAATACTCAATCCTCGACCACGCCGGGGATTGAACCTGGGACCTTTGGGTTGGGAGATAGAGATCTTTACCACTGCGCCAACCCCTCTGTTACAATGGGAAACCGACTCCATTTTGAACGTGAGAGAAGAATGTCATGGAGGGGGTCTATTGCGTGATAGACCTTGAGTAACATAGCCAATCAAATTGAAGCATTTGTATTAGATAGTGACTATAGATTTCCACTAATGATAATTATTTGAGATCTGTAACGCTGTCACATAACGCTGTCACGGAATATTTACCTCGAACCTTTACTCCAACGCTACCCTCACTAATAGTCGCAAACTCTGTTGCAGGAGAAAGCCCCGTAACACTCTTACGCAATATGTACCGCGAACCTTTTACTCCAACGTTACTCTCACTAATAGTCGCTTACTTTTTTGCAGGAGAAAACCCCGTAACGCTGTCACGCAATATGTACCACGAACCTTTACTGACAAAGAAAAAGACAGTGCTGTCAAGTCAGCAACTGTGCAGGACTTTGTGCAGTCGGTCGCACCAAGGTTTGTGTAGTGCTAGTAAAGGGGAACAGATGAGGGGATTGAGTACGAATGCCAATGTACAATAGGAACCCAATTTTTTAATATTAATCCACCAAAAACACTCTTTTTTATGAGAACTTTTTCAAAAGAATATTGAGGCTAAGATTTTTGCCAGATTTGAAGAAGTCTTGAGGCTGAAAAGAAGAAAGTTCTTTCGGACACCCCTGAGTACAACAGTATGGAAGAAATAATCAATTTCTTCACTGTGCTTTGTTTCTTTATTTTCTTGTATATTATTCATGTAAACTGGATGAATAAAATCCTAGATCATCGCCTCATACATTAATATAATGGAACAGAAGATGTATAGAGTATATCGAGCAAAACACTACCTGTTTTGTGTTTCTGCAGGTTTGAACTGGCGTTACAACAGAACGAGATAGTGGATGTATTCTATGATGATTATCTTAATCTGGCTGATGGCGACACGACCTTCGGCAGCAAATCGGACAATTATCTCAAGGTACACGTGCTTATCTTTGGTGTCACTCAGCTGCAGTTGTCACGCAACATTTCTGCCATACCATAACACTATGTACTGGTGATGATGTGAGTTCAAAAGGGACCGATCTTCTCAGCACAATCTCTAGCTAACGTTAATCGATTGCTTTGTATTGTCACGCGATTGCATTAATTACTGTACTGTAACGCTGTAACATGTTGATGCAGACGATGTTATCTTGATTCAGCAGCTTTTATCATCTCAGTATGCACTCTGTAATCGAACGCTAATTAGTTGCACTGCATTTGTCACGCAATCACAATAATTGGTGTTACACTGGAACATGATGATGACGATGTGAGCTTTGGCGTCATTTTTGAGTCCGAAGCTTTTACCTGCACTTATCTCAGTGTACTTGTACACTCTAATCTAACCACTAATCAGTTACACTGCATTTGCCGCGCTATCACAATGATTGGCCTGTAACGCTGGAACATGTTGATCACGATCAGAGCTTTGGCGTCATTATTTAGTCACTAGCTTTTACTTGCACTCATCTGATAATTATTTATCAATGACAAAATGAGGTCTTTTATAGTTTGTTGAGTCAACCGATAGTCAGACTATCTGTTGTATGTTATTACTTGTGATTGTCACACAATCACACATTTTTGGCATACTACAAATGTAGAATGTATGCTGCGCTGGCGTTGCAAGCTCAAATCTGATATCATAGTTGAACCAATTTACCTGTCATATGCTCCAATTACCTTATTATCACTTATTTTCGCAAGTCTTAATTTTCGCGATTTTTGCGATTTTAAAAATATTGCGAAATTAAAGACGCGCTAAAAAAGGGACCGCGAAAATTAAAAACGCGAAAATTAGAACCCAATATAAAAACTTTTATTAAGGTTTTTGTCTGGG